>SNQJ01S0014638.1:22753-45833 GCA_010110895.2 Picea sitchensis
TGATGGAACATATCACTCATCGAATACAAGTGATTCTCACATATATGAGTAGATGCATCAAAACATTAAACATTATATTCGCATCGAACATAAATCGAACTATATATGTGTTTGTCCCATGGGTTGTTGCCTTGTGCGCGCGCGCACACACACACACACACACACACACATTGATAGCAAGCGATTATGGGGGTTCTTCATTTCCAGTTTTATTTGGTCACGATCCTGGGACCTACGGGTTATGGGCCCATGATAAGGACTGTAATAGTCCTTGGAAACAACCTCAATTCATTCAACAATACCCTGATGTCATTGTCAATTACCTTTGCACAAATCTGCGCTCCCAAAGCACCGATCCTTTACCATCCAAAGGATCCTCAATTATGTTCAAGAGCTAGTCGAGTTCAACTATCAACTCCTCTTTAATTTATTTCTCAAGTTCCATAAGATCAAGGAAACCATGGTCTTCCTCATTGATGCTCTTCATCTCTGAACGCCTTTCTCCATAGATGTGAATGGATCTGACAGCTTCCACAAAATGGTCCCACGATCTCATGTTTCCAATTGAATCTCGGACTCCACAATTTTCCACGAATTGATAATGTAGGATCATTGTTGATCCTGTCGAGCCAAGACTGAATTTGCTTCCAGAACCTTTGTAAACCTTGTGATTCAGGTGGATATCGGTGGCCACCCACCTTTTCCACCTGGATCACCTTGTTCTAATGAAATCTCGTCTCGAGGCTTGTTAGACAATATTGTTTACAGTAGAATCATCGTCGATATGTTCCATGATTGACAGTCGATCATTAGCATACTATAATAGGACATTGTTTGTCTTTTTGAACCTGTAAACACAAATTCCTTTAACTCCTTACCTACATCATTGAACTATGACACTCTCGCTCCCACATTTACGTTAATCAACACCAAAAATCACACATCACAGAGATTATATGCTATGGTTTAAACATATCACAATCAATGCACGAGATACATAAAATACACACTTTGTTCTATTAATTCGAGCTCGAATACAATTATACAATACGACCTCTCTGGGCCATCTGCCTCCCGACCTGTTATTACATGGTGTTTGGCCTCCCTTACGAACGCCCTTAGCATTACAATTTATAACAATCAATACAATGAGAGGATCATATCATTTCAGATCCGATCTGATTTCCCCAATATCAACAAAATCCCTAAAAATAACAACAAACTTGATCAAATCTGAGGAAAGATCATCTTTTTAGCCACACATTCTTCTGAAAGATGTGAAAGAAATGAATTTGAATTAGGGGGGGTTGATGCTCCTACGTCAGACTCTTGGGGTACAAACATTTATGACCTCCTGGTCATATGCCTTCTTGGTCTTCTCGTAACAGCTAAACCTATGAGCTGCAATCAGCCTCTGTAGTAACAAGTCTCCTCCTTTCTACATAATACCTCACTAAGCTTCTCTCCTCTGAGCTCAGTGTTTTGGCATCCCACGGTTCTCTCCTCTGGAACCGTATGAGCACTCCTTGCTCTAGACTGCTATAAATATTCTCACCTTCCTCTGCTGCTACCTGCAGAAAACAAAGACCATACACTTACCACTTCTCATCATACTTGTACCTCCTTCCACTGCACACATAATCTTCTTTCGTTCTGATACCACTTGATAGCAAGCGATTCTAGGGGTTCTTCGTTTCCAATTTTCTTTGGTCACAATCCTGGGACCTGTGGGTTATGGGCCAATGATAAGGACTATAATAGTCCTTGGCAACAACCTCAATTTGTTAAACAATACCCTGGTGTCATTGTCAATTCTCTTTGCACAAATATGCGCTCCCAAAGGATCCTCGATCATGTTCAAGAGCTAGTCGACTTCAACTATCGACTCCTCTTTAATTTATTTCTTGGGTTCCATAAGATCAAGGAAACCATGGTCTTCCTCATTGACACTCTTCACCTCTCAATGCCTTTCTCCATAGTTATGAATGGATCTGACAGCTTCCACGAAATGGTCCCACGATCTCATGTTTCCAATTGAACCTCAGACTCCACAATTTTTCCACGAACTAAGAATGTAGGATCACTGTTGATCCTGTCCAGCCAAGACTAAATTTGCTTCCAAAACCTTCGTAAACCTTGTTCCAATGAAATCTCGTCTCGAGGCTTGTTACACAATATTTTTTTACAGTGGAATCATCGTCGATCTGTTCCATGATCGACAGTCGATCATTAACATACTATAATAGGACGTTGTTTGTCTTTTCGAACCTGTAAACATGAATTACTTTAACTCCTCGCCTACATCACTGAACTATGACACTCTCGCTCCCACATTTACGTTAATCAACACCAGAAATCACACATCACAAGGATTATATGCCATGGTTTAAACATATCACAATTAACGCACAAGATACATAAAATACACACTTTGTTCTATTAATTCAAGCTCGAATACAATTATACAATACAACCTCTCTGGGCCAGCCGCCTCCCGACCTATTATTACATGGTGTCTGGCCTCCCTTACGAACGCCCCTAGCATTACAAATTATAACAATCAATACAATGAGAGGATCATATCATTTCAGATCTGATATGATTTCCCCAATATCAGCAAAATCCCTAAAAATAACAACAAACTTGATCAAATTCGAGGAAAGATCGTCTTTTTAGCCACACTTTCTTCTGGAAGGTGTGAAAGAAATGAATTTGACTTTGGGGGGGTTGATGCCCCTGCACCACACACACACACATTCCTCTCATTCTGCACTTTCTTCCATTTCAATATATCACATGAATTTGATAACATGTTTCCATAGTTCAAAGCGAAAAATGGCACAGTTAAAAAGGTCGTCTCAGAACTGTAACGATGCAATTATTTATGACATAGATCAAGAAGGCACCCTCCACCCGTTGCAACATTTGCTTGTCACACCTATTAATTATTGTTAGAGGATGTGCATGCATCGAGATTTATAAAAGTTCCCTCGTCAGTTGGCCATCTGGTTCTGAATTGAATTCTTCGAGTTCCGAGAAAATATGAAAATCTATATTGTTCTCAAATAAAACTATAAAATATATTATTTTAATAATTTTGATAATGGATAAATTATAAATTATATTATTTTAAAAGTAAAAGTATAAACTATATTTTTCTATTTTATAATAATCTGGGTGAGCCATAGACTCTAAACAGTGAATGGAGTTTTTAATAGTTTTGGTGATAAATAAATTGTGAACTATAACCTTTTGGTAATTAATATACACGATAGAGAGGTAGCGAATGCAGTAGTTTTAGAGGTGCATATATTACCATAGCTTTATACTAAATGCGATATAATTCGTTACATATTCATGGTCGATTTTTTTTACCAAACCTCATTCATCTTTTATTTTTTTAATTGAAAATTTAACAAAACGTCTTCAACCATATTTTTCTTAATATAACATAGACCAATCATCTTCAAAATACGACTTTGTTCTATGATTAAATATTTTTTTTAATTAAAAATAAACCAAATGTATGCAAAGTTCAACCCTAGGCTGAAAGTAACGCAATGATACTAATTTATACATTTTCGATCAATGATAAACACCTTCGAATACATCATTAATGAATGATAACATAAAGTGGATATATATATCATTTCAGCTTGAGTGGGCCTAATGGTTAAGAACATGTGTTTCCTCTTAAAAGGTCACAGGTTCAAATCCAGAGGGGGGCAGGGTATGTATACCTTCGTAGACTTTACCAGTCAAATCGTTGGGCGGAGGGGGGTCCCTTGTCCCACAAACAAGGGGGTCTCATACACCAATTTGGTGTGCTGGCTTGGCCGTGACCTTAAAAATAGATTATTATTATTATTATTATTATAAGCTTTTCACATCCAAGATCCCACTTAATAAGGTCATTAATATTTCAATGCTTATTAGTCCCTACCAAAGGCCAGTGCAGGGACTATATCATTCGATTCATTATTGACTTTGTATTAGTTTGGTCATTGATTATATATTTTTACCCAATCTCTAATGATCGATATAGCAAACTCAAAAGTTTATTTTTTATATAATTAAAAAAACGTATTCTTAGTAATTTCCTTGGAGAGTAGATTTGAAGTCTTATTGCGGCCTTCACTCTTCCCAATGTTATATTTTTCATTTCTTCCAAAGTTTTTTGTTTCTTCCCACATTTTTATTTTTTCATTGATCTTACTTTTTTTTCCAATAGGAAAATTTCTCAAATTATATATTGACATAATTTTGTTTTCAATACAGAGAGTTACATTGCAGCTATAAGAAGTCTGCATAAGATAAAAAGTGTGATATATTTGTTGGTTGTTTCAGTCTTTCAAAATAAAATAACAAGAAGAATGATATTCCAGCGATCAAAAATATAAGTCGAAAAACTTATCAAAGAGATGTGGGTCGATGAGAATGGAGAAAATGAAGGTTGATCTTAAAATAGTGTTTGAAAGAGTGGGGGACCCTCGTGTCCATCTATCCAACAACTGTAGGATAGGATTCCCACTTTTTTTTGAAGCACTATTTTTGAAAGATGGTCAGTTGTTTTGTTGTGCTCGCGATATATATGTTTGTAATTGATCTTTTTAAAGGTGGGTTGAAGCAGTCTAATTCAGTCCTTCCAGGCCAAGAGAGAGATTGCTTGTAGATCTCCCCGGTTGTTCAACCAATCGATAATGATTTTGGAGTCCCCAAGAACCTGAAGGACTTCAATGTGGAGTCTAGAAGCCAGGAATAATGTGGCCCATGCACCCAAAAGTTCTGCCTTGGTATTGGTTCCTGGGCCACAGTTGAGAGTCCATTTGTAAGAGGAGTTTTGTGCAAATTTGATCAGCCCTCCAGCTCCACTCTGAGACTCGCTGGAGAGCGCAGCTCCATCAAACCAACCTGTATATTTTTTTTCTATAACTAGAACCTATAGAGAGCATTGAGATGGTGTCTTGTTGGCGAGTGTGTCAATCCATGAATTGTAAATGCCAAGGGATTTGTAAGAAGTAGCATTGTTGGATGGGGTCCCATGATAAAAAATTGATTTGTTTCTTTCAAGCCAAATACTCCAGCAAATGAGGGAAGGTAAATGAACAAGATTGTGTTCCCTTTGTGCCCAAATATCAAAGCAGTTTTGTAGATTGTTCTCATCCGATTTGGTTTGAAAGTTTAAAAACAAAGCCAGTTTTTCCCAAACCTGTTTGGTAAAAGTGCACTTGGTGAACAGATGATCTGTAGTTTCTGAGTCATTTTTGTAGAGGTGGCATAAGTTTTGCCCTGACCAACCCTTTTTTAGAAGAGTGTCCCAGGTGTTGAGTTTATAAGCAGTCATTAGCCATGTAAAAAACTTGATTTTTGGCAAGACGTGCCATCTCCAGATCTGATATCTCCAACCTTTTATGTTTGTATGCCAGATTGAATTGTTGATTGCAGGATAAACGTTTTGAACAATAATTATTCAAGAGCAATCGCCCCCCGTCCACTTAGGAATGTCATCTGAATTGGTGAGTTGGATTCCCATCTGCGTGAGTTTTGAACAGAAAAATTGCCATTCGCGCGACTACTCTGCATGCAGTCCAAGTGTTGTGCTTGTGATCCAACAATCTGGGAAGTGAGGCAAACTGGAAGTATCATGAATTTGGTATAGATGCCAAATATTTTTTGAATGGAGATGCTCTGTCAGTTGCAGAGAAATGGAGTCAGCGTTTGTCATACCAAGAATACGATCTCGTCCAAGTTCAATTGTGTGACCCGAGCCTGGGAGATAGCTAAGCCATCAAGTTATCAAAGATTTTCATCTAGTGATATGTTTCCAAAAGAAAGATGTCGATCTAGTGGTGGCCAGCTCCGAAGTGAGCCATCTTCTGACTGTAAAATTGCAGAGATATTTATCTAAAATCACAGAATGCCAAATCCCTGGAAAGATCAGTGCTCGCCAAAGTGATTTGGTCGCAAGAGCTTGGCTAAAATTAAATAAGTTATGGATCCCCCAACCTCCCTTCTGTTTTGGTTTTGACAGAGTTTCCCAGTAGCAAAGATGTTGTCGATGATGTTCAGAACAACCTAACCAGAGGATGCTGAAGATTAGCTTGCAGAGTTTTGAAAGCACCGAGCCTGGAATTGCAACAAGGGCCATCCAGTACACGGCCCATCCTTCAAGGACCACTTTGATAAGGGTGAATCGACCTCCAAGAGAGACCCACCTCGAACACTAGTGCTTAGTTCTTTTTTCCACTTTGCCAAGGAGCCAGTTCCAATCTGATGGCTTATATGAGTCTGATTTTAAAAGATATCCCAGGTATTTGAGCCCTTATGAGAAAGGGAAGTAAGTATGGGGGAAGATATCTTTTATCTGATCTAAAATGTGTTGTTGTAAGTTTGCAAAGTGAAAGGTATATTTGCCTCAATTGATAGTCAAGCCTGTGGCGCTACGAAAAATAAATAAGGTCTCTTTAATTTCTAGCCATTCTTGAGGAGAACCAGATATCATGATGAGGACATCGTCAACAAATAGTAGATGAAGGATCTTGATGGTCCTAGAAACTTTAATTCCATTGATCTTACCTTCAGCTTGTCTAGATTTGAGAAGCAAGCTCAAGGCTTCCATTGCTAAGATGAAAAGAAGAGGGGAGAGGGGACAACCCTGCCTCAGTCCTCTGTACATACAGAAGAAGGAGGATGCTTCGCCATTGATCAATATAGCAAGATTTGCACTGGCCACACAACCCATGATCCATTTGATCATTTGTTGACTGAAACCCGTATGAGTGAGAATCAATCTGAGGAAGTCCCAATCAATGCAGTCAAAGGCCTTTTTAAGATCCAATTTGAGAATGAGGGCTTTGGAATTTTTTGATTTGATGTTGTGGAGGCACTCCTGGGCAATGTCAATGACATCAAGGATCTGACAACCTTTTTAAAACCCCAACTGCTCTTTGGAAATAAAGCGAGAGAGTATGGGCTTGATCCTGGTGGCTATAATTTTGGAAATGATTTTATAACAAAGATTGCAGAGTGCAATAGGCCTATAATCGTCGAAGGAAGAGGGAGAGGAAGATTTAGGAATGAGAGTGAGAAAGGTTGAATTTATAGCGCCAATTACCTTTCCACTAAGTCTAGTACTCTCCACAAGATCCAAGAGATCCAGACCAACCAAATCAAAAAAATGCAAGTAGAATTCCACCGTCCAACCATCTGGGCCTGGACTTTTGTCCTTGGAGAAAGATTTGAGAGCAGCTAAAATCTCATGTAGTGTACAAGGATTGTCTAGTAAATGAGAATCTTCCCCAGTGATTGTTTGTGAGAATAGACTAGCCACCGAAACAATTGACTGCATATTCATTGTTGGATTTTGCTCAAAGAATGGTTGGAAATGTTTAACTACATCAGTTTTTATGGCTTGTTGGCCTTTGTGGATGGTTCCATCCTCAACAGTAATCTCCCAAATATAATTTTTTCTCCTTCTAGAGCTGGCAAGTTTATGAAAATATTTAGTATTGTGATCACCGAGCTTGATCCAGTCTGATCTTCATCTATGTTTTAAAGTAATTTCTTCTTTTTGTTAAAGTTGACTTCGCTCCACTTCAAATTCCCTTAATAAAAGACTGTCAACACCTATGGCTCCTACGTTGATCTCTACAAGAAGAAGATTCTTAATTTCAGAGTCGAGAGATGATAGTCGTTGAGCATTTTGGTGGCGATGTGTGGCAGCCCATGATTTGATTCGAGTCTTTAGATATTTGAGCTTCCAGACTAGACAATGTTGGATGTTTAGTTCGGATAGGTAGTGTGGGTCCTTCCACACTTCAAAAACTATGGAAACGAAATCTACTTCATCAAGCCATCCATAGTTTAGCTTAAACGGATACGCAATTGTTTGAGTTGTAGAGTCCAATTGAAGGATGATCGGCGCATGGTCAGACATAAAAGGGTAATCTTAACCAGGATCGGATCTTGTCCTCCGAAGAAATGACTTGTTCTGAAATAAGAAAGCGATCCAGTCTCTTGGAGATGGAATCTGTGCCCATTCGCCCATTGCGCCAGGTAGGTGTCAAAATAACCGAAGCGAGATCTACCAAATGGTGAGTGATAAAAAGAGAAGAGAAATAATATTCCAGGGGATCTTGTGATGCAGAGTCCCCCCAAACTTCGCCCATAGAGGTAGTGAGATTAATATCACCAACAATTATCAAGTCGTCAAGATCAAGGAGGCCCCTGACTTCTATCCTCTCCCAAAAATACTATCTACCAGTGCAGGGACCATAAATGTTGAGAAGATTTATCCGATTATTTGTGATGCAGCTAGTTCCAGATAGTAAAATGCCTCCACAACAAAGGTAAGGAATGAGGGCAAATTTTTCAGGGTTCCAAGTCACTATTAAACCCCCATAGGTGCCTAAAGAGTTGACAGAACATATATGCCAATTTGAAAGGAACTGGTTGAGGAATAATCTAGCTTTTTTGCTATCGACCAATGTTTCCTGTAGAAATATGATGTCCGGTGAAATCTGTGAAAGAAGTCTTCTAAATGAGGCAACTTTTAGGTGTCCTCCCACCCCTCTAATGTTGAGGGAGAGAAAGATCATGGCTTTGATCTTGCTAGGGCTTATTTCCAAGACACAATGCAATTTTTTCATTTTCATTATAACATAAGGTTTAAGTTTGTTTCCTTCTCGTGTCAGTGCATTAAAGTGCATTAACACCTCTGCATTAAATAATTATGCACCTTATACTTCTTATCCTTCTCTGTTTAGTGAATGACTGCTTCATCGCATGGACTGGATGCATTGACAAAGCTTAATCGCCTCGCCACACCGATTGGCTACTCTAACAAAGTTTTACTTCTTTGAAAAAGATTTATGAAAAGGGTCGATCACTATTACTATATCAATTATATCTATTGTCGTGTAAATAAAACTTGTACATAGTACATACATCTTAAATTGATGCACTTGCAATCTAAAATTAAAGTTGGGCAAAACAATCTAAAATTAAAGCTCGTATGTCCTTATTGTCCTTAGTACTAAGATGAGGAAGACGTAGAGCGAGAGAACTAGATCGACTGGAGAAGAGGATCATTGCCATCAATAGAAATCTTGAACTTTGCAAATATTGAACCTGAAATTGAGTTTCACTATCGTTCATCAGTGAGATAGCTCATTTTTATTCCTGTTTATTGTTATTTTCATTCCTGTATTGTTTGCAAGTAGAAATTTGTTGTCAAAATATTAGTAGTGTGGTTTCTTTACATCACAAGAAATTTGAACTTATTATAGCTTACTTTGTAAAGAATAACACCAATACAAGTTCAACATGAATTAATGCATCTTATGTTATGAGTCTATCTATCTTAGAATAGTAATGGTAATTCCTTTGGAAGACTAATAGTTACAAGATAGAACACATCACAACTGCTCAACGTTAGCACCATTGAGACCATGAATTGCACT
This sequence comes from Picea sitchensis, assembly GCA_010110895.2. Classification (NCBI taxonomy): domain Eukaryota; kingdom Viridiplantae; phylum Streptophyta; class Pinopsida; order Pinales; family Pinaceae; genus Picea; species Picea sitchensis. The sequence goes on from SNQJ01S0014638.1 coordinate 32,215, forward strand.
TATCCTTGTTGCATTTGTATTGCATTGATATTTTCACCACTTTCACACCTGCACGATGAGCATAAACAAAAAATGCTCTCACAAATAGAGAGGTTAATGAACCAATACTTAGACGTCCTTACAAATCCGCAAACAAACTTTACAAATATGCTTACAAATACATAATAGGATAATGTGTAATCTTAATGTCTTAAGATGTTAAGATATTCAATATTATTTTCATCTGATAAGGCGGGGGTTTGAATAATTCTTAATATAACATATGCATTAACTATGATGTAAGTTTATTTGTCATGTCCATGTGAGCGTAGAGGTTATTGTAGTCTATTATAATTAAATTGTAAGTAGTAGTGTAGTTGGTTGATATGGAGTTTAGTTTTCATTTGGTATTGGGTAACATTTGTGTAATGCCTCAATCCTTCTCAAAGTCATTTTGTTTCCCTAGTTCAGTACGAGTGCAATCCTAAGCACGTGATGTCCTAATTATGACGACGATAGTAATAATAATTAAGTTGTGGTTGCGCAGGTTCGGGTGCATCTCGACAATACAACTTGAAGGTGTTACCATACAAGTCACTTTTGGCATATGATGAGTCAAGTCATTTGCAAACTGCAGGTGTTTGTGAGAGATGAGTTGGGACTTTAGTTTAGGGTGGAGTATGCATAGTATGAGAAGTATAATTAAAAAATAATCATGCACGTGAGCATAGCATTCCTAGACATATTCGTATATTGGACCTGCCTGCATGTTTCCTCTATCTTCGTAAGCAGGGTTCATATCGTCTCCTCTGCAAGCACTGGTGGTATAAGTACCATTAGTAGCAGAGCCATTAGCAACATACCTAGGAGAACTATAAACCAATAGCGACTACTATCCAAACATTCAAAACAAAGGAAAAAAGAGATCAGTAAGAAATGGAGATCAAATGAAAAGGCTGGAAGACAATATTGTTGGTCAGGGATATGGAGTTGTATAGGTTAGATATGGCTCTCATGGTGGCAACACCTTAGTATCTTGTTCAGGCAATGGCTGCTCTTGGTAATGTAGTAATGGGGTCATGACTTCTCTAGTATGGTCCTCTCTTGGTAATGGCTCTAGTGAGTAGCTACTCTTGTCTTGTCTTTTTTATGTCAATGACTATGTCTTGCATCTTTCTAGTGCAAAATGGTGGCAACTCTTTGATGTTATTCCATTGTTCCAGTGATGACTCTCTCTTATTTGTGTATTTCTTATGTTTGAGTAGTTCAACTATGTTATTTGACGGTGCTAGTTTTGTTCCCTATGCTGGCATCAAAAGGGTCGAGGAGGGAATCCAACCAATAAGAGGTGCTTAGCTAGAATGAATGATTGTATATTGGTATGCCATGTCAAATGTCGAATAGGAAATGTGCTTCATTTTGACCCACTTCCTTCCCCCTATTGGTAAAGCGGGTTCCCACCCATTGTTTTGTCTTTCTTACCTCTTTTTCACCTTTTTTCTGCTCTGGCCCAATCAATCTCACTATAAGTAGTTCAAAGAACAATCACAAATGCTAGAACTAATCCTATAGAAACAAAAGTAGAGTCTATACCCCACACAAGGGAGATAGGTAAGCTAGTCACAGTAATACCCAACACACAAGAATAATGAATGCTTTAATCGAGACTATATAGTAGATATTAGATCAACTTCCAATCCTAGATCGATTCCATAGAAAGATCCAGAGTAATCAACATTACCAATAACAGAGCGAGTGTACCTTTCATCTCGAAAGCTAGAAAAAACAACATATCCAGTTGCATCAAGAGGCATCCATGTCCTCAAGGATTGTTCTTTGAACTTAAGGTAGGTCTGTAGAGTTAAAGCAACGAATGGAAAGAAAGAATCAAAGAGCGGAGGCTTGTAATCACTTGTTTATGTTTCTCGAAAGAGAGACCATTAACATTTTACTATCGGTGGACCCTTTCCCTCTGGAATTGTTGGAGCTTGGGTTTCTGGGTTGTAGGATACCAGACCACGAGAGCCAGGCAGAGATCAATACTTTGTTAAAGAAAGGGACTCTTTGCTCTTGACCTTCTCAGGTCTCTCCTTAAGTGGTTCATCGTCCTTTTAGACTAATTCATCTTGATAGGAAGGATTGCTTTTTGCCAAACCACTCACAAACAACGCCATATGCGCAAGAAATATGTATATTAATCTAAAGGGATAAAGGCAGTTATCCTAGTTGCTAATAACGGGTACTCAACTGGCTTGAAAATCATTTCCTAGCCCAACTTGACACCCATTCTGGAACTATTCTCGAATGGAGGGAAAAAATGGAACAATTGTGTTGGGAGGTAGGGCGTTTAGCATGCAATGTACTTGCCATGCAGAGGGTGGAAGCCTCAATTGGCCAATTCCTTTACACGAGGGGTTGTAGTTGCAAGAAAAGAGTTTAACATGCAACATACCCACCATGCAGAGGATGAAAGACCCAACTGGCAAATGCCTTCACAAGAGCGACGTTTTGGTCAAGAAGCATGTCTTCCATCTGACAATTTGAAATCTGTAAACCCTTCCATCTGGCAGTTTGAAATTCCTAGACAATGCACTTGGCATGTAATCATGTGCCATCTAAGGCATTGACCTTCTTAGATTGTGATATTTTGGCACTTGTGATAGATATTCAGGCACTATGTGATCTAATTAACTATAATAAAAAATGGAATGCTCCATTAGGTTTTCACTTTTGTTTTATCATTTTATTTATAGACCTAGATCTAGTGTCATAGGTAGAGAAAAAATCAAAGGCAGATCACTGTCCAATAGGCCCTAAACACCCATTACCCTTTTCTCCATCCTGTGTCGGTCTCACTTTGGTATGAAATAATAGAGAAACAATGTGCCCACAACTTCATTAATTCACAAAGCATTGACACTATTCGTCTACTAGAAAGTGACTCATGCAAGGTGCAGTACTTTACAAATACTGAGCAACCTCCGAAGCAGATGGATAATGCCCGAAGAAGCTTTCTCTTTGATCATGGGATGGATCATCATTGGTTTCCTTCCCTATCAATAGTTAGGTATGTCGTCCCTATCTCCCTATCTATAGGTAGGTTCAATCAATAGGATCCTAGGCAGTGGAGTTTCAACAAGGTGTGGTGGGGAACCTAACAAACTGTGCAATTTTGCTTTCTTATGATTAAACAAAATACTGCTAAAACTATTGTTTTTTAACCTACTTGAAAGAAGGCACCGCTCAGTCGACACTATATAATCTAAACACCAGCTTGGTCATTACGTCAAAAACACACCAATTTCTCTATGTTAGCTAAAGGGGTCAAAGCACAAGCTATTGATGTTCTATATCTCATGTATATTTTATCGGCTTATCCTGGTAGATTGACCTTTCATAACCTAGCATTGGTTGGTCCATGTACTAGGTTTTTCTATTTATCTCTGTTGTGTCTTAGGATGGATTGGTTTTGTTGTCAAACTAGGTCATTACCTTTATTAGGAAATGCTAGGTTTTTGTGTTTATCTATGTTCAGTTTTGGGACAGGTTGGTTTTGTTGTCAAAATAGGTCGTTACCTTTATTAGGAAATGCAATAGAGCAAGGAATAAAAATCTTGTATTCCACCTTGAATCTTATACTCCCACTATCGTGGGTGCCAACTTTCATATGGTGGGTGTAGACAAAGCTAAAGCACCTTATAATGGTTAGAGTCATTGGCTTTGCCAGACCCATGATAAACACCTAATCAGTATGAGAACCAATAGTTATGGGAAAATGGATAATACCTACATGCACTATTTGATTAGAGTCATAGCCTTATCAATCCATAACTCTCTTACCAAAGTGCTTCTCAAGTGGTTGTATGCCTGACAACAGTGTGTAATGCACATATTAGTCAAAGTTTGATTGGTTAGTGAAGCATGAGTTGTGAAAGTAGGGTTCGTTGTATTATAGGGTTATGTATGTGAGGTGCAGGTAAGGCATTCTTTCTAATTCCAGATGGTTAGGGGAAAGGGATAACAATTCAAAAAACAAACTAGGGGAGGGAGGTGCTTGTTTTTTTTCTTACTATCCCTAATCTTAGCGATTTACGGGAGGTTACAATGTTTCTTTTAGCTAAGGATATAATGGCTTTAAACCAACCCAGGTAGATCCCATGATTCTTACAATTCCAGATTGAGAACCTATTCCAAAGATAATAACACTTCAAGCGATTCTTATTATTCCAGATTGAAAACCTATTCCAAAGATAACAACAGTTCTAGTTGTTTACTACCTTGTTTAATAAGTAATGGTTGCAGGTGCAATTCCTTCGCTCGAAACATATGTCAACAACTAAAACAAATTTCTTAAATAAGTTCAAACAAAGTATTTTTGTTTATTTTTTAATCCAATTGATTGTTTGAACGAATTTGATGAGGATGATATAAAATTCGTAGAATTTCATTTTTTTCAGGGAAACTAGGATAATCGAACAATGCAGTGACTAAGAATAAAAAATGCTTGAATTTTCTACTGATTGTTCAAATAACTCACCTGTCACCAACCATGGTTTTGTAACGACAAAAATCTAGAAGTTTTACATTTTGAAAATATATAAATTCAAAAACAACTTTGATAAGTGTATCATATTGGACAAGCATTAAACACTTAATTGTTAAAATATTTAACGGTAAAATATTCAATTTATATATATAGGAATGGTGAATTGACATATTAATTTCCTTTTATGCAGTATAGACATGTTCCCACAGGAGTCTACAAGAGCATAATCAATCAAAGGACTAATAAAAATGAATACTGAATTGTCTTTTATGCATTCAATTAAACGGGTTATCATATTATAACATACAGATTTTCGTTAGACAATATTGTTAATTGTGACATATCTTGAAAAATAATTTATATACACAATAAACCTTATATATTTTCAAACTTTTTCTTACATATATCTTATATATTTTCAATATATATCTTCAAACTTGTTCTTATATATTTTCAAACTAATTATTCAACATAGACAAAGTTGGAATGCAACACTTGTTGTCGACTTACAACTTTAACTATTCAAAATATGGTCAATACTACTCCAATGCTACTTGCTTATCATTTGTTTACATTAGCGTGTCATTCAAGGGAAAAGTTCAGATTCCCCCAAATCATCCACAATATAGATTAAAAAAAAAAACTCTATACAATCATGATTTATTAAAGTTTGAATTGCCTTGATTTATTAAAAGTTCAGATTTTCTTGAATCATCGACTTTCAATATTTATTAATTTACAATGTTTTAAAAAGATAAATATAAAATCATGAACTTCTACAAACTCACTCTGGATAATTGTCTTACATTCATAATTTGCATGATTAATAAACCTTTTAATGTATTGATAGGATGACGTGAAGGGAGATCAACACTCTTCTTTGCAAGTGGACACATGACAAAACCTCAACACATGTTCTTTGCAAGTGGACACATGGAATCCATGAAGGTAATTTGAGGAAATACATTTTCTCAAGGGTTGTTGCAGGTAAGGAGGGCTTATAACAATAGTGTTGCAAGTTCAAAGCCCGAGGTGAGCACCTACTGTACATTGCATCGTAATCCTGAGCTTCAATCTAGTGTATGATATAATCTCTAAAAGGTTTTCCTTATCCATTTTTGTTGGAATCATGTAGGTAATCTCTAAAAGTTTTTCCTCATTCATGTTTGTTGGAATAATACAAGGTATTTCCTTAGCCCAGCATTGTAGTCATTGACAAACATGCGAAGAAGTCCCTTATCATGTTCGATGGACTATTCATGGACACTCATCAACATACCATAGATATTTTTGAAGCGAAGTTGCAACTATCGGACTTGAACAACTTGCTTGCAATCCAATGTAGGAGGGTGAGAACCCCAAAGCCAAGAGTCATTAGGGAAAAAGGCAAGAGAGACAAAGGTGCGCACAGAGACAAGAGTTCTGACCAGCTAGCTTGAAGGAAGGAAATCATTAGAGGTGAGCAAGGTTATTAAGATAGATAGGTCTAGACAAGTCCAAGGAGGTCTGACCCCACACAAGTCTTTTCATGGCCCCAATTCTTCCTTTTCGATAATGTAGAGCCAACCCTCGACTGACACAAGAGGGAGAGACCATTTATGCACCCGCTCAACCTCGCTTGACCCAATCGAATTCCAACTCTTCTTTGTTGTTGGATCACCGACCCAAGAAGTACTGAATGAAGGCGAATCGTTTACTCGAATCCGATAGGCTTCAACCCCAAGCCTTATTTTTGTAAGCTAGCTATTGTATTACCTTTTATAAATGGAGAATACAAAAAATATCATTGACACTAGTGTTGAGGCTGCCAACAAAGGAAACCAACCCCCCACCAAGTGTTGAAGTTCCATAATATTTCACTATGACAACTTAAACTTGACATAATTACATAGTTTAACTTAAACAACAACCAAGGTGGTTGATTACACCCAATTGGTGTTGTAGACTACCAGGACAAGCAAAAACTAACAAAACCAAAATGTAACCTAACATGAAAGCTACTTGGGGAGATTATTGTAGGGAAACACATGCCTGGATGACTCTGCCCATTTTGGAGTCATGATGGCCTGAAGGAGCTCCTCATCGCTATGATGTTTCTGGGGGTCTTCCGCTCCTGAATCCATTAGCCAATCTAACCACTTTTCCATTAGGTCTTGTTATAATTTTTGCTTGTTGTTGTCCTTATGAAGCTCCCGGATAATCTCACACTACATCTCAGTGAAACATGGATGAGGAGGTGGGGTAGTGTGGGCATTGGAATTAGTGACTGGGTTGGGGACATGAATGTTGGGTGCAGGGGTCGGGGAATGAGGGAGGTTGAGCTTGACATCAACATAGGTGGTTGGGAAATCAGTACGGGGCTGCATGATTGTGTGGCACAGGCAGTGGCACTTGTAAGTGGTGGAGCTAGAGTCTAGTATACCACAACCTTGGAGGCGCGAGCTAAGGTTGTCGGCTCTCTTTGGTTGACCTCTCTCACGAGGCATGTTAATGCACGAGAACAAAACAAAATTCTTGTGAAAAAAAGACAATGAACTCAGAACGGAGTAGAGCAACAAATGATGGTGATTGGCGTGATACATATCGCTGGTAGAGCACACACCGGAGAGGCAAGACCAAAGAACATGAAACTAAAGACGGAGGATGAAGGGATGCAGAACATGAAATGACAAAGAAAATCATGGGCCGCAGTAAATATTTAGAGCTTTGAGTGCCATGGAGAGGGTGTTAATTTCGTTGTACCGAAGGGGCCGACGACCCATACCCTTTGCACGCACGAGGAACGAGATCAAGACCAGGTGGAGCGTCTACTTGGAAGGAGGGTTTGTCAACCATTAATGAGCGTTGTTGAACATCAAATCTGGGGTTGGTGGGAGGTGTGTTGATGTGGCGCCGACTGTGTGATAAGTTGACACCCCATCCAGGGCTTCAAGCCCAAGCCTTAAATAAGAATAGTAGGGGCTATATTAAATCTAGAGTTGGGGCTTTCAAGCTAGTTTTCCCTTAATTTGAATAGATTATTCCAAGACAAGGAGATATTTCCATAGAAGGAAGTAGGAGAGCTTGTTGGGTGGTGAAAAGAGAAAGGAAAGAGACAACGAAGACCAACGACAACCCAACACTGCACGAACTATATCACCAACAACATTCACAATGAAGACAAAGGAATGAGAAGTAAGGCAATCAAGCAAATGCTTATAGTGTTGAAAGAAGCAAACTGCTATGAAACATGAAAATCCATTTCCAAATCATGAGGCCATTTGGGAATTCGATATTGTTTACCTGCAATAATGAAGAAGGGCAAATGAGGTAAGTATTGTGTATTTTTTTTCACAGGAGGGGAATTTATTTACTATAAAATTGAAGGAAAATAAATTTTGTCCAAGTGTAAGTTGTCGTAAATTTGATTTCAGTGACAAGTTATTTTGCATAAGTCAAGTACGTAGTGCAATGGCGTCTTGATTCCTTCGAATATAATGCAAAGCTCAAAAGCATACCATTGCCTCCCCTTGTCCACTTCACTGATCAACTATTTTATAGAGGTCAAGTAGGCAATGTAATGGTGTCTTGATTCCTGTGGCTAGAATGAAAAGCTCAAAAGTGTACCATCGCCTCCCCTTGTGGACATACAAGATACAAGTGGAAGTGGAGGGTTGTCGCAACTCACCAACTACCACTATGAGACACAACAACTGGGTTATATAACAAATATGAGTTATACTATGGACTATGCATATCCAAACATCAAATGTTTATAATTAATGCTAACCTCAAGTGTAGCATTAATCGACCTCATCGCAATTAAGTGTAAATATATGATAATTTTCCTAAGTTTATTTCAAAAAAATGGTCTCTTTCCTTGGTATGAGGCCAAATAAGACCTCAAACTTCAAACTTAGGCTAAAAAATGAAATATGAGTGGGAAAATTGTATAAATTTTTCAAAACCTTAGATTAAAACAACAAAAGCTCATTGATTTGCATGTCAGACTAATGAAAAAGTGGTGAACTAATTACTATTAGTCCTTATAGCCCAAAGGGCAGGGACTGATAATACGAAAATACCATATTCAAAGTTGAAACTTTGTTGTAAATTTGAGACTATAAATCTCATTGGAAAATTAGGTGGAAAATATGAAGGAACGTTATAATGCATAAAGCGTGAAAATATATATTTTAAAAAAGAGTGTCATGTATAATATTAAAATTTGAAAATATGAAACTTGAGAATGTAAGTTTCCACAGTTAGTCATAATGTTAGAAATTCTTCTCCATAAAAACTGTGTGTGTAGTTTTGAAATGTCGAACATTTCAAGTGGACACTTCACCCATTATTAGGGACAACAAAGCTAATATGTTGGAAAATAGTGCTAAAAAATGTATTTAAAGAGAAGGATAGGCCAACAACCATTGAAGGGAAGAAGAGAGATGATAGATAAAGTCAAAATAGCTAGAAAAATTAAGTCGAAAATATAAACAATTGTCATATGGTCTAAAGGAAAAAGTTAAAAGTAAAAGTTCAAATCTACTTTTATATATTTTAAAGAGCTTACATTATCAATATGCAATGTTTTTAAAGTTCTATCCATTTAAAAGTTGATTTCAAAGTGAAAATCTTTCTTTGTAGATGTGACAATATCCTCTTCACTTTAATATTAATATTCCTTAAAGATCATTATGTACTTCAAGAATCTTTATTTCTATTGTCTTTTCTTTTTTCATAGAAAAAAGGCATAAATTTTATTTCAAATAAGAAAGAAAATTTATATTCTGAAAAAATGCATGTGGAGACATGCATTTAGTCTATCATTCCTCCCCTACCAAGGAAGGCCTGAGCAAAATAAAGTCTAAACCAAACTCCCCTAATAAGGAGTGCATTTGCTTCATACATTCAATAAAAGTAACACACAACTACTGCTTCCATAAATATACACTGAGGTGGCTTAAGATTGGTCCTACCATAATATCCGAAAATCAGTCTGGAACTAAAAAGACCGTCAACAAAAGATAGATCAATACATGATGAAGCCAAAAGATAGAAACCTGTATATATACATTCCAAAAGATGGCTAACAAGCAAGCCTGCACCCAAATACCGTTTGCTGGTAACCCAACTGATATAGACTGTCAACAAAACCCGTGAGAGAGTACTCCAAGTTAATCTATAATAATGCCATAATACAAAACTGTAGAGAATTATTTATATGAACCAAGGCCTTCATGGCCCCTTGTTTCTATAAATGGTCGATGATAATATTCAAAATTTGTTCCTTCTCCGAATTCAATTATTTTACACTGCCCATGAGCCAAGTGAGTACCCTTCTTAGAGAGTTTGTCGGCTTCCCTATTTCTTTCCCTATATACATGACATATAGAGAAATTTGTATAAGTGTCCAAAATAATAAAATCTTCTTCAAGTAGAGGGAGAAGCCTGATATTGTGACACTTTTGGGATTTCCTGATCCAATTTATGACCACCATTGAGTCATCGAAGATTTGAAGATTCGATATCCCTTTTCCCCCAACAAAAGTTAATAACAATTTTAAGGCCATCAGTTCAACAAAATTATTTATTCCAAGACCCAAGCCCATTTTTACTTTGAAATGGTAGGAACCTGAAAGATATAAGACGACTCCTCCACCACACAACTGTCCCTCATTTTGTGAGGCACCATCAAAATATGCCTAAGGCCTCAAGCGATCCATTGTTTCCTCCGACACCTGCCTAATCGAGGGAGCGTCTTTCCCTTGTGGGAAGTGAGATAATATGCCAAGGCTTTGTGCAACAATAAGTTATGGAATGGAGGATTTCTCGTTGAAGATGGTCGTGTTCCAAGCCAACCACACACCCCAATTTATTAGCAGAGGAAGAACTTTTACATTAGAATTTTTGGGATCATGCAACCACTGTCTCCAAGCCTCTTCAATGTTTTGTCCTTGCCAAATACAGTCCCATCGAAGAACTCTTGTACATTCAGACCATGTCTAATGTATAAAGGAACAACAAAGGAAGATGTGAATGCTAGATTCCTCAGTGGCCTTGCATAGTGGACACCAACCTGGGCTTTCCAGGCCTCTGTGCTTCATTCTGTCCCAAGTAGGCACTTTGTTTTTTATCAAGCACCATGGGAAAAGACAAGATTTTAAGGGACACTTTATTTTCCAGGTCCCTTTCCAACACCAAGAAGGTTCCTCGTGGAGATTATCAATGTTTATTTGTATGTAGCCTGCTTTCGGCATAAAAATCCCATGTGGATTATGTTGCCATACTAGTTCATCCTCCGTATCTCTATTTCCAATGTCTATACAAAGTTTTCTTAAATTCTTTGTTAAGATTTTCATTCCACATTAACATTTTATTACATTAAATATATCAAATTTTAATTAAATTCAAAATTTATATTTAAGTTTTAACTAGAGTTATTAAAATAAAAATGATAATGTTTACTAAATAATTATGTTTTCAAAAATAATAATTTGAATGTGAGTCACTAAAATTTAGAATTCAAATGCAATTTGGGGTTTGTTAGAAGGTCCACATTAGCTATAGTGAGAATGAAGAGCAAAAGTCACTATATAGGGAGAGACTAGCTAATGAGGATACGAAGCGAGGGAAATTTCGTTAGTCACTATATATAATATTCAGCTTCCATGTGGGTGAAATATGTGGCATTCAAGCTTTACAAATCGGAAATCGGCGCTCAAAAAGTTAGTATCCGACCGTTCTTCTGTCTTTTGGCTTCTGTTTTTTAAATACTAGGTTTAGCAACAAAATATCTTCGATTTAAGGGTTTAGGGTTTCTGCCTTGGCGAGGAANCAAGCTTTACAAATCGGAAATCGGCGCTCAAAAAGTTAGTATCCGACCGTTCTTCTGTCTTTTGGCTTCTGTTTTTTAAATACTAGGTTTAGCAACAAAATATCTTCGATTTAAGGGTTTAGGGTTTCTGCCTTGGCGAGGAAGGCCGGCTAAATGAGGTTACTTCTGATCGATAGAGGATAGGCGGCATTTCCTTCGTCATTCAGATTTGGAGTTCGTCACTTTTTTTTAACTTGGTGTGCAGAGCGGGAGATCGAAGGTTCGAAAGTTTGTGAGAAAACCCAAGGTGGGAAAAGAAAAAAAAGTCGCGGTAAATACTTTAAGATCGAAGATTTTTGGTGTCCCCATTCTTCTCAAGGGATTTGCTGGGGCTTTTGTTTTCTGTCCCGTGAAGGAGGGATTCTGGTTTATCTTGGCTTCGGCGCACAAGTCTAGGGTTAGGGTTTTGACAGACAGCTGCCGAAGTCAGGGTCAGTTTATGCATCCGTGTAAACGTTTTGAAAGTTTGTAGCAGTATATTGTAGCATACGAGTGTGCTTGGGTGTTGTAGTTATTGGATATGGGGCACCAGCTTTACAACTCTACACAGTCTCTGGGTTCGGCTTCTCGTGGAAACCCTGTACTCGGTTATAACGGCAGCAGAGCTCTTGAGCCGCCCATGTATCCAGCCAGGCCCTATGATCCTCCGGCGGAGTCTCGGTATTTCTCTGCAGAGCAGTTTTCTAACTCTACGCAACTTGACAAGTCAGGAGGGCGCTACATGTACGGGGATCGTGTTCCCAATGAGCGCCATCCTGCTGAAACTGGGAACCGACTTGGATCACTTGGTATGGATAGGTACGTGCCCTCGGATACAACACAGAGGGCTGATTCCTCCAGGTACTATCCTGGTCACAACAGCTCACTCTTTTTGAATGGCAGCGACACGGCCTTCTACAAGGGTGGAGATGCGGCGGGTTTCGGGTCGACTGGTCCTTATTTTTCCAGCAGACATTCATCAAGTCTTGTTTCTCCTCCGCAGCAGACACAGTGGCCTGGAGCAGAACCTCGCGGTTCCATGCCTGGAGGAGTGACTGGTGTCAAGCGTCCAAATGAAGAAGGTATGCATTTCTATGCGCCATCTCTCTTTCTGAAGTTAATTCGTGGATTCTTKCTGGTTTTTTAAATCGCCTATTATGTAGTAAATATTAGTTTAATGCACATATAAGTTAGCAGCTATACTAATCAGCAGTTAGGKAGATTAYAAAAGAGTTGGATGTTTGGTTTATTCCACCAAAATTGCACATATCTAKTTRCAATGCAAACTAGTGTATCATACAAGATTATCCTGTAGCAGTAAAATAGATATACTGATTTATATCCAAATCGAGAGAGCATCCCCCTGATTACATAGTTGCCTTCCCTTAAAATACATGTCAAAGGCCAGTTATTTAATTATTGATGTCATGTTTCAAAATTAAATAAATAATTATTTTCTCAAATACCATGTTAAAATTTCGACGTTTTCTTATTTAAATTGCATGCTGAGTTATTCATTTCCTACAAAATACTGTCACATATCCCCATTATGACGGCTTGTTTCTAATGTTGTATCCTATATCTATCAAGAATGATCTTATTTTATATAATATATGGTTTGCTTTTGTTGCTGCGTCTTATAAACTACCAGCAACCCAACCATCCATCGGTCCATGACATTTGTGGATGATAAGTAGCCTGTTTCTGACTTAGGCATTTGCAATTTTTGGAGTCCAATATATCAACATTATTTTAAAAACTATGATGGCTGCATAGATAGATCCAAGTTTTTAACTACCAGCAACCCAACCATCCATTGGTCCATGACATTTGTGGATGATAAGTAGCCTGTTTCTGACTTAGGCATTTGCAATTTTTGGAGTCCAATATATCAACATTATTTTTAAAACTATGATGGCTGCATAGACAGATCCAAGTTTTTCTACATGCTGTGAGCCCTTTCCATGACTCTGTCCCAATTATCAAAGTCAATGATGGGAAGGCCCTTTTGTGCATAAGTGTAGGATTGGCGTTTTTTTGAAAACTACAACCAAGGCATATCAATCCAGTAGGGATTTTTAGTAGTCAACATGCCATTAGATCTACAAATAATGTTAAAATAATTTGAATAACACACCATCACTTCAATTGCAGTGTTCACCACCTCTAAAGAGGGTATTTCTATAGCCAGGTCCATACAATGTGATCCCTGGGACTGCATTTTCTTGTTAATTTTCTGGAAAATATGAGTCTAGTCCA
>SNQJ01S0014638.1:50017-67017 GCA_010110895.2 Picea sitchensis
GATTGGATGAATTAAGTTGGCAGGCCAGCAACAGCATACTTGCTTATGTTTCTGTGTGTAATATAAATCAAATTGTCATGACATTCAAGAATGCATATCTACAATGGATCAGAGAGTTATAACTTATAGCACGAACAGAAGGATTGTATTTACTGGGCTTTGGGGTACCTATTGAGAGGCTTCAGGGAGGAGAGTTGCTTTGATTGGATGAATTAAGTTGGCAGGCCAGCAACAGCATACTTGCATATGTTTCTGTGTGTATAATATAAATCAAATTGTCACGTCATTCAAGATTGTGGATCTACAATGGATCAGAGAGTTATAACTTATAGCACGAGCAGAAGGATCTCTACACATCAACTCTACTGTATCTTTTGGGAGTGCATCAGGGTGTCTCCCTGTCGTCATGCTTGAAGGTACCAAGCCCTAATAGAGCCCAAGCCCAAATAAATTCAACTGGGGTTTGTGGAGAAGAGAAAGGAAGGAGAAGGGAGAATAAACTGGAAAAAGGAATCAAATTCTCTGGTACCGATTTGCAGTGAGCCCAAATAAATTCAACCGGGGTTTGTCGATAAGAGAAGGGAAGTAGAAGGAAGAATAAACTGGAAAATGGAATCAAATTCTCTGGTACCTATTTGCAGTGTTTGTGTATCTAATTAGTGGCACCACTGCTTCAACTGCACAAGTAACTGAAAACAACAGCAGGAAATATGATATGATCAAATCTCAAATGATAAATAAATAGCCAAAAGAATAATAGTGGCAGTCAACTATCTATCCAAAAAGAGAAGAAAGGGTGGTTCTATCACTTCATCAGAAACAATAATGCTTACATTTTTTAAATGGAGACATTGGTCTCAAGTCTCAACATTGTGTGCATGTGTGTCTATGTTTATTTATGCCCTTATTTCCATTTTGATTGACTGAAGGAGTCGTGTTATTCAAATTTCCATGCGATGTTTTTCTGGGCTAAATGAATTACTTATCCATATCAGGATATTGGATCCCCTCCAAACAACATCCACTCATAAATGAGTTTGATATATCCAACATAAAATATAGACTCTAATTTGATGAAATGATGGGCCATGGTTGCTTATGTCATTCAACTGACATGGAGTTCCAAGGGTATGTACGTGAGGTGGATTCTGGCTGAACAAACACAAATAGCAAGCTACCATTTGAGGTTGTATATGGGCCACTTAGATATATGCCTAAAAAGACCTGAACTAAGTTTACATGGAAACAGATACAGGTCTGGATATACATTCTGCCATATTTTTTTTGAAAAGTCAGGATTTGGATATGGGAAATCAACATATATAAAAATATAAATGTATACATATATACATATATATATCTTGTCAAAAAAACTATAAACCAGAAACATAGAAAATTCAAATTTCCAAATATATTTTGCTCTAAATTGCTCTCAAAAACTCAGAAATTCACTGTTATGAAAAATTCAGATTTATGTGTTTTAGGATGGAAGAGGGGCTGCTTTATAGGAAAAAGTTAGGGGTTTAGGGCTCCACACTGCCTTTTTTATTTTTATTTTTATTGTGTTTTTTGTTTTTGTTTTAAGAAAAATGTTTTTGGGAAGATTTATGGGTTTGATGTTTGAAGAATGCCTTCGTAGGTTGTGTGTTTGATGTAATTTTTGATTCAGTATATCCAATCCTGTAAGTTCAGTAGTGAGCCTGTTCAGTTTTACAGTAGGTGATTAACTTGACGGGACTTGTAATTTTGCATCTGTTGTGTGGCTCCAGGTGCCATCTGTTGCCACAAACAGTGAGTCCCCGCCGGAGAGGCCAGGCGAGCCTGAGTGTCCTGTAAGTTAGACTGAGTCAAAATTTTTATTTTGTTCTAGCTGACATCCTTACAATATTGTTGTAATTTAGCTTTTGTTTGTGTTTGATTTATTTTGATATTATTATAATTTAGCTTTTTGTTGTGTTGTTTGATTGATCTCATATTATTGAACTCAGTATTATATGAAAACTGGCATCTGCAAATTTGGTTCAAAATGCAAGTTCCACCATCCAAAAGATAGGTTGGCAACTTTAAAATCAGACGAGAATGTTGATGGAAGCGAGGTACTCAATTCAGTCTGTTTTCATCCATTTTTTTGTCTTCCATTTAATATGATATGTAATCAGTCTTTGAATTTATATGTTCTTGCTTGTATAGGTGAAACCTGCTACTTCTGATGTTGTTACACTACCAGAGAGGCCTGGCGAGCCCGAGTGTGCTGTAAGCTACTTAGTGATGAGTTTTATGCTGTCATGTTCTATATATCTGTTTCTAATCAGATTATATTTTTTTCTTTTCGAACTGTTGGTTTATTGGATTTCTTGTTGTGGAACACAGTTTTTTGTCAAGACAGGTATTTGCAAGTATGGTGCCAAATGCAAGTTTGATCATCCAAAAGACAAAGGAGGATCTTTAAAAATATCAGAGCACAAAGGGGAAGGGGATTCTGCTATAACTGTAGGAACAGAGGGACAAGGGGTTTCTGGAGTTGTAAATGGGAAAACAGAGAATATAGCAGCTGCTATAAAGCCTGCTACCATGCACAATACCAAGGGCTTGCCAATAAGACCTGTAAGTATTTGTTTGATTGCTTAATGTATGGATAGTGGAGTCTGTCATCCGTAATTACAAGTTAAATTTCTGTCTGTCCACATCAGCCCAAGTTACTGTGTTATATGGTCATTAGCACTGTCTAGATCTCTCCGATGATAAAGAACTTTGGTTGTATTCTCCTTGTGGGTTTTGCTTAATGTAAAATGTTGGTATCTAGTTGGTCTAATTGCCCTTTGTGTCTACTTGTGGTTTTGTGTTGACATTGTTTGGGCTTGCTGTCAGTGCTTTTCACATCTGAAGAATGATTTTGTTTTATTTTGCTCTAATAATTATGGATGCTATGATCTTGCAGGGTGAACCAGATTGCCCATTTTATGTCAAAACAGGGAGGTAATTCTACAATGTTATGCCTTTTCTTTTATCAAATATATATGTATGAATAAATGGAGTGATAATATTATTTAAGTGTTGGTTTAAAACTAGCATATATTTTATACAAAGCTTACATGTTGATTGGCATATATTTTATACAAAGCCTACTTGTTAATTTAACTTGATGTGGTTTAATGTGTGTAGCTGCAAATTTGGATCGAATTGCCGATACAATCATCCTGATAGGATATGTAAGTTGTAGCTTGATTAGAGAAATATAGATGCTGGATTTTGTTAAACTTCCATTGCCAAATTTAACTACCTAGCAATATTTAATGTAACTAAACTACATACCTTTTCTTGATTTCATGATCTAGTAGTAAATGCCCCACCAGCTATTATGCCATTTGCAGCCCAGGATCAACCTTTAGTTGGTTATTCAGGGGTAAGTTGTAGCCTCCTTGTATACTCCAGAGTAATTTTGTTCCAGCATTTTGTATTTTTATCAAAATCTCTGATGCTGACTTTGTGTTATTCTTTAGTTGAGTTTTTGTGGTTAATAAAAGGTACTCTTTTTTGCACCATTTTTTCTCTTGTATATTCTACTTATATGTTGACTGTTATTCATATAATGTTTTCAGATGCTTCCTCAACATAGTTTAGGAGCTCCTATTCCTCCACAGAGGCCTGGAGAGCCTGAATGTACAGTGAGTAATTTATAATTCAATGTTTGCCTTGTTCATATATACATTTATGTGTGCTTTGGCTAGGATTTTCTGAAGAGTGGAATACAAATACACAAGGATGAAAGATGAAATATGTGATGAATTATTATGCAATCAATATCTATTTCAAAATGTAATTATCTATTTCAATGATTTTGATAGCCATTTCTAGCCTCTGTTAAGAGGAAATGCTATATATTGCAAAATGTTTGATGACTTCTGTAACAAATTAACTTTTCCCAGTCAACATTCTCGATATTTTTTAAGGTTATCTTTGTTTAATGTCTCTACAAATTAAGGCCAGCTATTAAAACATCTTGAGAATTGTCTTGCAGCATGTTTTTGAACACGAGTTTTGAAAGTCTTGCGGCATGTTTTAGAACATGAATTTTAGGAAGTGTAGCATATTAGGTCATATTGCATATTATCCTACTTCTGTGATCAAAATGCCCAGCCATGTTAGATTACTTGTTCAAAATGCCCAGTATAGAACTGATGCACTTTTGTGGAAACTACTTCAAAATTTGTCAAACTTCCAGTTATTGGGTTTGTCAGATACTTTGGGGTGAGGCTCTGAGTTTACATTTCGTCCTTGTGAAAGCTGCTCGAGAAACCGTATGATTTTGAGGCAACCTCATGTTTTGAGGCATCAATAAAATCGACAAGCATATTCAAAGATTTATATGCTTTGGTATTCAACACTTAATTTTTTATGTTACTTTTAAAGGTGCCATGTAGGAGATTATTTTTGTTTCAGACCCAGCTTTAGATGCAGAAAGCATTAATGTGTTGGTATCATTGATTGCTATTGATTTGTTCTTAATGTTGAAGTACTTTCTTTATGACATTCTAAAGCCCGCTGTCTGTAAATTTGTTATTATGACTATTGACATGTTAAGCCTGTACCATGGAATTTTTACTCCTAGAGGTTGGTCATGTAATGTGTTTCTTGCATGAATGTGTCCAAGTAGAATACATTTAAATTTGTAACACTGATGCCATCGGTCTTAAAATTTATATCCTTGAATATCAGTCTTCTGAACTTTGAATTGTTTGATTCCCTCATCTTTTTATTTTCTCCTTCAAATTTAATGTTATGCTAGTACACCTTTCTTCTAAAAGTGCTTGGTTGTCTGAAGTGTTGCTATTTTCTCTTTGCAGTTTTCTTGTTACATTTGGAGTGCATCTCTTTGCTGTTTTCTAGTGTACTAAGTTATGACTGTTTTTTATTGTTCAGTTCTACATAAAAACTGGTGAATGCAAATTTGGACCCTCGTGCAAGTTTCATCATCCACTGAATAGACCTGATCCATCTGTGAAGCTGACTCTTGCAGGCCTTCCAAGGAGAGAGGTATACATCTAAACACAAAAATGCAAAAATTTCTGCTGAAGTGACCTTTTATTGCTGCTGTTTGGTTTATCCTATCATACCATTTTACAGGGTGAAACTATTTGCCCATTCTATCTGAAAACTGGGGTTTGCAAGTATGGTGTAAACTGTAAATTTGACCATCCTCCCCCAGGAGAACTTGACACAGCCCGTGCTCAGCCACCTGTGAAGTTGACTCTTGCAGGCTTTCCAAGACGAGAGGTGTGTAAGACGTAATGCTATATTAGATGCATATATTAATTTGAAGTTTCATTAGTCACGATGTTTCTCTATTTGCCTTACATTTCTGGAATTGAATGGTTTGCAGGGTGAGGCTACCTGCCCATTCTATATGAAAACTGGAACTTGCAAGTATGGTGCAACTTGCAAGTTTGATCACCCCCCTCCAGGTGAAGCTGTAGCCAAAGCTGTCGCAATGGCTGTAACCACTGAAGATAATTTAGAAGATGAAGATAAGATGGGTTCAGGTATTGCTTGGTTAATATCTAAGCCACAGGATTCACTGGATTTAATGAACGAAATTTGAAAATCAGCGAATATAAAAGTGGCAGATTAAATTTGGATAATGTAATCAAATATTAACAGATATAAGTTGATGGTTCTTCTACCTGCCTGCATATGAGAGTGATGTTGCAATGTAGTTAATTAGTCTTGACTGTTTATTGGCCTGTAATCTGTGCTCTAGATGGATAGATATAAGCAGTTTTTTGTGCTGTGTGTATCTCTGACTTCATTTCCATTTTACTCTGCACGGGTTGAAATGTCTTTGTGCCGTCTGAACTTTATTGTGCTCTGCATTAGTTGAAATATCTGTTCGCCAGAATAATTGTGGCCAAGAGGTTTTATGCCGTATGGGCATTTGGAAGGGCTGATATTCTGGACAGGTTTTATGGTGTACCCTAGTCCTTGCTCTACCGGTTAAGGTGCTTGGGGCTTACACACTATAAAATTTAACTTGTATATGTATAATATGATATGAAATTATATATTTTAAAATAAATTTATATAATTAATTAATTAATATATATATATATATATATATATATATATATATATGTAACCCTTGAATATAATGGCAAATCTTTTGTTGTGTGGATTTATTTTCGAATTTCATTGTCATTGAATTTGAAAACAGAACATAGACCATGTGACTTAGGTGAATATGTAGAATGCCAAAATCAGTGCATTTATAGATAGAGCTATCAGTCTTTTTGTTTCACGTGGTAACTTGAGACTTAATAAATGTTTCTTCACAAATCATGACTTTTCACATTAGAAGTTCAGTTTTGCCTCTTTGTTTACTGGATCTTGAAGAAGGTTTGAAGTCTACTTTATACCTTTCATTCTTTATAATAAGCTTTATGTTTTGCCTCTCAGGGAATGTTGTTGGAGCCAAAGCTACAGATGAAAATCTCAAAGTTTGATGAATATTGCAGAAATTGAATGAAGGTTTTTCTGTTTGAAGCAGACAGCAAGAAAGTAGATCTATTCGGGGCATGTAAGCTTTTGCCGTCAAATTGCTATTTGGGGGTTGCAAGGAGGTATTTCAAATTCAGGCTTGTAAGGTTTGCTGTAAAGCTGCTATTTGGGGGTTTATCTGAACATGGCAAAGTTTCCAAGGATGCCTTGTATTTTGAGGAGCATTGAAATCTGTATTTTGGTTACTTGTTTCATCCGTTGTAAGTTGTTTACTGTATGAGATAGGGTAAAGAATTTTACATTGAAGATTTTGTTGTAGCTTCTGCAGGAATGTTCAGAAGTTGACTATGATTTCCTGGCATTCTGTGCAGTTCAAGTTTATTTAGCACATATGATTAGCACAGGTGTAATTTAAAATATGCAGTTTGTTTATGTATTATTTGTTTCAACTTGCGTGCTATTTGTCCTGTTTGTTCACATGCTTCCTATGCAAAGGCGTGAGCTCCAAAATATTAACATTAATCTCAGCCCTGTTATGTAGCCATGCATCCATTCTTTTGTTAGTTTTGGGAACTTGTCATGCATTATTTCTCTGGGAACTATAATTCTGGCAACTAATCTGACTTGATGTAAACTTCTGCCGGAATAAGCAGATCATTGCAATCATGATTTTTGAGTGCAAATATACCTACTATTATAGGTTAGTTCATGTTTATGTATTTTCCATTTTTTTGTTTGGTGTAATAGCTTTTTGTTTCCTTAGAAGCAAACGATTGTGTTTCCTTTCAGAGCTACGACGCTGGAGGGGAGTGGGCATAGAGATTTGACAGGTTAAGCATATCAAAATGGAATAATATCCTTCTATCTCCAGCACACTTCATGGGACCTCTGCAACAAACCCAAAGCAAAGATTCAAAACATGCTTGAGTACCATGTCTCTTTGCTTCCAAAAGGCCCCTTCTCAGCTGTAACAGGCTCAACCATTTGTTATCTAGTCTATATGTCTACCTGCATATATGAAGCACATGTGGCGTGGAATCCTAGTCATGGTCTAGGATCAGACCGTAGCCCTAGTTATTGTGGTTGCCATAAACACTGTTATTTGGAAAACTTGCATCATAAATCCTAGAGCTTTGTATTTTATTGTTTGTTTATTGTTCAATGATCTGCCCAATACTGGTTTCAGATTCTAGTTTCCTATTTTTGAACAATTTTATTACAGATGTAGGATGAAATTTTCATTATGTTTCATATTCTGTTAAAAAGTACACAGTGGAGTGCTTAATATAGGAGCTGTTATTGTGCTCCCACTTTCTATTGGTACCATTGTGCTCAGCAGTCCCATTCCATTGACCCACTTTTGTGGTGAATTGTTGGATTTTAATATCTTATCTTATCCAGTCTCTAGCAGACTGGAATGCATTTTTTTCTTGTTTTTGGCTCTTTTTAAAAAATGAATTTGTAATTATAAAGGTGTTCTGTAATAAGTAGGATGAAATTTTCATTGTGTTTCATATTCTGTTAAAATGTACACAGTTGAGTGCTTGATATAGGAGCTGTTATTGTGCTCCCACTTTCTATTGGTACCATTGTGCTCAGCAGTCCCATTCCATTGACCCACTTTTGTGGTGAATTGTTGGATTTTAATATCTTATCTTATCCAGTCTCTACCAGACTGGAATGCATTTTTTTCTTGTTTTTGGCTCTCTTTGAAAAAATGATTTTGTAATTATAAAGGTGTTCTGTTGTAAGGATTATGAGATGACACTGCGAACATCCTTAAATATTCCAACTGCTGCCGTGGAAACCTTTTTGTGAAATTGGATCAAGAAAATGCTCATTTTGTGCAGTTGTGTGTTTGCAGCATTTTTCACTGTTTCTGACGCTCTACAACAATCTTCATGTTTGTATTTTATGTTTATGAATCACAAATATTAGAAGCCCCACTTCTGTTCAATTACTGACAAATATACCTTTATTTACTATTTTGATATATTACAAAATGGATAAATACTCAAAAGCAACTAGCAAAGCTGCTAGAAAAAAGATACTCAAAGGCAGGCTTAACCTTCTCTTCTGAATTTGATCTCAATGTTGGATATCTGTTCACTGCTTTTTCCTTAGTCAAATGAGGTTACTCCACCTCAATGTCTGGTGCTTTTTATGTATTCTATATTTGGACATCTTGTTGTCCTTGAGTTTTGTTTTCCCATCTTTTGGGACCAATCGTCATACTTATTTGGCGAGATTCCCCATTTAGATTAAGGAGATGGCAGTTAAAGACTTTTCAGTATTTAATGGCAAAAAGTTTGGATTTTTTAAACTTGTATCATTAACTAATGGTCAAGTGTTAAGTTGGGATGCAGTGTAAGTGTTAAGTTGGGATGCAGTGCCGTTCCGTATACTCTAGCGTGCTGTTTTGGTATACTCTAGCTTATGGTTTGTCGATTATTAATGTAAATTTTCACGTATTGTAGTAATGCCAATTTTGAAGCACATGTATTTGTGAAAGCATGAAAGCAATTGTTATTTATGATGAAGATAAACACCAAGAAAGAGACCAACATCAAACATCGAAAATGTTAAAATTCCTTCGAATGGGACATTGTCTATGTATGGTATTCCATGGCATTTATCAACTAATTAGAAAGGAAAGTATGAAAGGACTAACACAGAGACGAGGTAAAGAACTTAGACCTCTAGTGTATTTCCATTTGGGATCAACCTCTAGTGTATTTTCATTTGGTACCAATAATTTCTTTGGCAAGTTTATTTTCTAAACATCCATTCTAAATTAAAATGATGCAAAAGGGGGCATCTATATATTCATGACCTGGTGGTATTAGTCGGAAAAATAGCTAAAAGATAATGACTTTTTGCCACGTTGGATAAGTATTTGGGTTTTGACTATATTGCTATTAATTTTTTAGTTTAGATGGTTGAGAGCTACTCTCCTCGTGAACAATTTCTTTGGATAATTAGTGGTTCCATTATGTTATCTTAATTAGTATAGGATCATCAAAATCGTTATAATTCTTTTGAAGTAAAATATGCATGTCTTCTATTTTTGGGGTCATTGTTTTGGGAATGATAGTGTTGCTATATATACATTACAAAACTACATGATTTTGAAGCCATGCTTTTTCCATTAGTCTTTTGACATTATTGAACCTAAATGTGTTGGGGAAAGATAGCTAATGATAATCTGGCATTTAGTTATTTTGATGACAATTTTCTTCCCAAGTTTGGATTAGATGGATCTAAGAGGAGTGTTGAAGTTGTGCACTCCTAACTCATTTTTTACCCTTTTCTAAGATATATGAATAATTGACACATCTAAAATCATTTTGAAACTTTAAGATGTTGAAGACAAATCTGTGTTTTTAAACATACTATTCTCTACTTGCATGTCATCAAGGTTCAAATAGTAACTAAGGTGGTATAGAAGATTTGTATTGGGTGGAATTTTAATTTCAAATACATTTGTGCAATTGCATAAAGATAAATTTGGGTGTAAACTAATTTTAAGTATATCACGCATTTAAGAAAATGTCACTGGTATAAATAAAATGGGTGAAAGAGGGGAGTTCAAAATTTTTATACATAATAACGTTATCATATGAAATATGAAATTTGATATTTGCATCTTGTAAATTACAAATCTTCCTCATTTTCTTTTCCAATCTTGTTCAATACATTTTCATAACATATAAAAAAAATTGATATTTGCATCTTGTAAATTACAAATCTTCCCCATTTTCTCTTCCAATCTTGTTCAATACATTTTCATAACATATAAAAACTTTGAAATTTAAAGAGTGTTTATGCTTAAAAATTGACATGTTCTTTATGTCCATTTTCATGACATAAAAAAATTGAAATTTAAAGAGTGTATATGCTTGAAAATTGATGTTCTTTATGTTTCATTTTCTGTGGAGTAAAATAGTTGCTCATTTTTTTTTGAAATGGTAGGTATCTTTAAGTTGAGAGACATAGGAGATGCTTAGACATTGGATTGGACAATGGGTGAGGTGCAAGGTATCTTTAAGTTGAGAGACATAGGAGATGATTAAACATTGGATTGGACAATGGGTGAGCTGGAGCCTTATGAATCTGTGGGTTAGGTGGCTTTTTACATTGATTGTGATCACATGATATCCGACCCCCCAGTGTGGGTTTAGATAATGATCGATGATGAAAATTCATAAAATAAGTAGAAGAATAAATCAAGAAACTCTTTAAAGGTAATGAGTTGATCTCAAGAATAGTTGAAAACCTTGCAAACACGATGAATGATAAAGGTGAGGAGACCATATGTCACTCTTTTCATAGGAATTATATTCTTCATATGGTTTAGGGATGAAGGAGATAAAATAAAGGGAAGGAGAAGAATTACCCTTGTTCATATTATCATCCTTATCATTTTTTATTATTGCTTGCAATTTTAAATTGGGATTACTATCTTAATGTTGGTTTTTACTTGTGGGAGAGGATTTGAGTACACATTATTAATGTAATATTCATTGTAAGAAAATGGATGAAATTGATGGATGATCACAAGCATACCAACACATACTATAGTGTATACTAGTAGACATTGACAACTTTCAAGGGAGGAAAAATCTTTGGGGAGATTGATATTGTGAAAAATTCTCTCATTTTTAAAATAATTTATTGTTTGCTATTCCTTGCTTAAAGTTTTATATGGAAATTAATGCCAAAATTTCCCTCTCACTTGTGTTGCATTTCTTCTCACATATACTTTTCTTTTTAATTCATTCTCATGTTCATTTGGGAAAGATATTCCTAAGGAACTATCCATGGAAAAGTATCCAATGAACCTGGAGTATAGATCACTAACTCCGTTATAGTTTTTTTGTGGGAGGTTGGGTGCAGTGCAAGCTTTCCCTTTTGATATATTCCCACGTGATTATAGAAGTATTTGGGAGTAGTCCATGTGGTTTGCTTTGTAGTGTCCTCGCTTTTTGGGTATAAAACTATGACTTTGTCTGTGGCCTCCACATTTCCATCTTTTTCAGCCGTGTTGGTGAGTTTGAATTGCATTGCTCCTATGGCTGCAGGCTGTGCTATACTCTCCTTCTGACCTTTGCTACATCCTCAAGGGACATTGAGTAACATGTACATCTTTCCATGGACTCTTAACACTATCAAATACTCTAGATCATAACCCAAACTAGAATTTAGTGAGGAACTCTCCTTTCTTTAGACCACTCTCGATAGATAGAATCATTTACATCACAAATGATATAGAGAAGTGTAAATTTTAGAGGGAAACCTCCTATGTGAATCTTGATTCATGGTACGTGAACTTAGGAGTCATTTCTCCTAGATAGGAAGAGTATGCTTTACACAAGTGACCATCAAAGGTTGAAGATAGGAATGTCTTGAGGTTTCCTACCATTTGATGTATAACCACTCGCTCCAGATTCAATAACAAAGGGACGATGTGACTTTCGTCTCCATGTGGAGTTGGGAAGAGTAGAGGGAGTCACCTCTCCCATTCCATGACACCATTAATCACCCCCTCGACACTTGAAAGTTTATTAATGACATTTCCCTCTTATGGCATAAGGGTGAAATGGGAGTGCTCTTCTCCCTTTGAAAATTTTTAGTGCCTCTAGCACTTCTAAGACTCCTTGATTGGCTCTCAACGTGAAGAATTGGATTGAATCAAAGTTGTGGAGAAGAAGTGTTATTATGGAATGGAGGTGAGTTGATGATGGTGAAGAGTGAGTGACCCTTGATTCAACATATATTTATCAAAGATATATAACATTACATCAACATAATAAATGGAACTACAAATTAGAATACATCATAGAATAACAACATGAATATGATAATAATATCAACACATATCACATGTAGATCAATAAAAACATCATGAGTGTTCTTATCACGATTCATCAATAAAATCAAAATTAGACCGCATCCATAAATAGACAATGAATACCAACTTTTATATCCAATGTAAGTATTATCATTGAAACATCGATCTAGTACATGGATCTCATTGGTTTGTCGCACGCTAACTCTACAAAGGATCATGAGTGCTATGAGTGCTATGTAATCATCTAAATATTGATCGTTTTCTAATTATCATTTCCTCTTCTTCCAATAAGAATTTTGACAATTTATGGGTTATGTATGGTCACCTTATTAGTAAGTTAATGCTTTCACATATTTTCCTTATCTAAATGCATAGATAACCTTCAGGTTAGCCCCCATCATCTAGAGCTATCACCAACACCAACACCAAGCTATCACTGGCTATCACCAAGCTATCACCAACACCAACACCAAGCTCTCACTGGCTGTATTAGCATGCCGTAAATCATCGATATTTAAATTCTCAATTTCATATATATTTTGCTCATTGCCCAGTGTTCTTACGTCACTTTACATATTTGGTTTATTCATTCAAGGACCACTATACTCAAATGCATGGAAATACTAAGTCATCATTATTTAAGTTTTATGTCGTGCTTAATCCATGCACATGAAGGAATGGTTAAGCCCTAATGATTTATCCATCACCTATCATTGTTCACCCTTAGAAGAATTAGCTCATCTAATCCAATACACAAGCAATCATTGGAATACAAGCATTTTACTCTTCATGCTAGATGTCTGCTCATTAGTCTCTAAGACAACCTATCACATAGTCCATTTCCTTTGCCAAAAGTAGATAGTTGTTATCCTTGAATATTTAAACCCTTTCCTATTGTATCACTTGTCATCCCTCACTAATTACAAGTGTTCTAGTTCATAACTTCCTATCTTGACACTTTTAAAACTATATAGGTCATCACTATGACCCCAACCAATTATCCTTCTGCATCATTTAGATTGCTCAAGCCACTCATCAATATCCTTAAGAGAGCTTCCATTTTAGAGAGAGACACCCCTTCATTATCATCACATAAATTACTCCTAAGATATATTTCATTTTCATAATCCTCCTAGCACTTCAATGTTATCCATTAGGTATCCCCCTCAAGGGAATGATAGGAGATTTAACTAACCGCTCCAATCCTAAACCTTCCACATTGTTGTTACCACTAATCTTTGACTAGCTATGAGAGTACTGCCTTTATGCTAAGGTGTTTGACCCCATTTTTCTTGTAGAATTTTCATAATTTCCGACTGGTTTACTTTATTCCTATCTTATAGACACTTAAGAGTTTATTATTTAATGGCCTACATTATTATCCCATTAATTTAACTTCATTGGTTCATCTCATCCTTCCAAGTTGGTTATGGTTACAAAGTCTACCATTCAATATTGTCATTAAAAAATTTGCAAGTTCATCCTTTGTTCTTCCTCCATAAGGTAACTTCATGGGATGCTAACTAAGTTATATATATACTGCTAACATCTAACATTGGAGATCAAAACTTAGAAACCTTCCTCTCTTATAATCCCCGTCTCACTATACTTATAGTTCCATCTTTTCAGGTTTACTTATAGTTCCATCTTTTCAGGTTAACTATTCTTCTAGGTGTAGTTGCATACACATTGCTTCCAATTTTGACTTCATTTGATATGTACTATCATGGAATTCTACTACTCTTCTATCAATTTGATCATTAGAATTTCTTATTTACAACTACGACTATTCATATTTACAACTTATGTTACAAGTAACACAATCCCAAGGATTACATGTCCAACATTCCCCCCTTAATCCGAAGGGGTGTCTGTGAGTCCAAGCATCTTTATGAACTTCTCAATTTTTTCTCTTCCAAGCGCTTTGGTGAAGATGTTCGCAATTTTCTCATTTGTGGAACGTCTCAAGTGAATAGTCTTGGCCTCTACATTATTATCTAATTAGATGGTACTTTGTGTTAATGTGCTTAGACCAATCATGGAATTTGGGATTCTCAGCCAACTTGATTGTAGAAGTATTGTCAACTAGAAGAGGAGTAGAATTCACATGTTTCTCCTGCAAATATTCAATTTTTTTCCTGAGCCACACAATCTCCTTTGTCACTTCTACCACATATTCTACCTTTGTTGTGGAATCTGCTAGAACTGTCTATTTGCGTGATCTACATGAGACAATTATTGATCAAAGACTCATGAGATAACTTGAAGTTGATACTCCATTTTCCCCATCTCCGTCAAAGTTTGAATCAAAATATCTGATTAGGTTGAAGGAATACCCGAGTCCAAAATCTCTAGTTCCTTTCAAATATTTTAGAACTCTTTTTGCAACAGAGCAATGTCCTTGACAAGGCTTTTGCACGAACCTGGAAAGAATCCCAACAACAAATGAAATGTCTGGTCTAGTGGTAATAAGATAGATAAGTCTTCCCACAAGTTGTCAATACTTGGTTGCATCCTCAAATTCATTCCCTTCTTTTGATGTGAGTTTCAAATTTTGTTCCATTGGAGAAGAAACATGATTGCACTCAACCATGCCAAACTTGTTCAACAATTCTCCAATGTGCTTCTTTTGGGAGATGAATATGTATTTTGGATTTTGAATCACTTCAATGCCCAAATAGTAGTGAAGATGTCCCAATTTTTTGATCTCGAAGTCTTTATTCAACTTTTTCTTTATGGATGTAATGTAGCTCTCATTGTTACCTATTATCAATAAGATATACAACCATTTTTCCAACTTTTTTGACAAACAAAGTTGCATCGTTAAGATTGAAATGCTTGAAATTTAATTTCAGAAGATGCTTAGTTAAATTTTCATACCATGCTAGCGGTGCTTGTTTCAAGCCATATAAGGATTTGATGAGCTTGCATACCTTATGTTCTTGTCCCTTCACAACAAAGCCTTCTGGTTGAGACATGAACACATTCTCTTTCAAGTCTCCATTCAAGAAAGAAGTCTTCACATTCATTTGATGAATTTTCCATCCATCATGTGCTGCCATGGAAAATAGAGTTCAAATGGTAGTTCATTTCGCTGTGGGGGCAAAAGTTTCCTCATAATCAACACCTTCTTTCTGTGCAAATCCTTTTTCCATAAGCCTTGCTTTGTGCTTGTCAAGTGAACCATCTGATTTGTACTTGTTTTTGAATACCCACTTGCAACTGATTGGTTTGGTTCCAAATGGAGGATCCACCAACTTCCATGTCCAATTCTTGATGAGAAGCGACGTCTTTAAATGAAGTTGGTTCAAGATTAGTAGATAAATTCAAATCACAATCATATAAAACATCCATGTCATCTATATCATCTGAGTTTGCATTATCTATATTACCTCCATCTTGTTTTGACGACAATATCGTTCCCGTCTTCACGACCTCATTAGGATGAGTACTTTCAAGTGCTTTTGTAAGCCATTTTGGTGGACCTTTCTGAGATGGTCTAGGTTGCTCAGCTGATTGAGATGGTGTTGAGTTCTCATCAAGCCTAAGCTTTTCAATCCTCTCGATCACATCATCCAACTGAACGTCAGGTTCTGATGAAAGGAGATTCTAGAGATTGACCCAAGATAGGGACCCGCCTTCAAGATGTGGAATCTAATCATCAAATTCATGATATGTCTTTACACGGGTGAATCTTTCCAAATGATCAAACTGCCTATCAACAATTTCGTCTTTCTTGGAGGATTCAAGAAAGAGTACGTCTCTGGAAAGGATGCATAACTTGTTTGTCTCATCATAAAGACAACACCCCTTGGTGGTATTTGAATACCCCAAGAATATGCACTTCTGATTCCTGGCATCAAGCTTGCTTCTTTGCTCCTTAGGAAGGTGGAACCAAAGACCTTGAGATGTTTCACCGAAGGAATGTGGCCATACCACATTTCATATGCAGTCTTGTTTTTAAGAACATGAGATGGACCCTTGTTTTTGACATAAACTGCACATAGAATTGCATCAGCCCAAAAAATCAATTTAACATTCTTGAAAAACATCATGGAACATACCATATTTAAGAGTCTTGTTCATTCGTTCAACCACACCATTTTGTTGTGGATTGTATGGAACTGTGGTTTGATGTTTGATCCCATGTTGGCGAAGGTAGCTTTCAAATTCATTAGAAGTATATTCTCTTCCATTATCAGTGTGAAGAGAGCCAATACGAGACTGAGCTTCATTTTGAATCCATACATGGAAATTTTTAAATGTTTCAAAAGCTTGTGATTTATCTTTCAGCAAGTACACCCAACACATTCTAGTGTAATCATCAATAAAAGTCATGATATATTTGTTTCCATTTGCAGAAGGAACATGCATAGGATTGCACAAGTCATAATGAATCAAATCAACTTTTCTACATGCTCTGGAAGTAGAATCATGAAAGGGTTGTTCGCTGTGTTTTCCAAGGATGCAAGCATCACATTGCTTCAATTTCCTAGGAAATAGTAGGCAAACTTGAAACACCATTCTTTCTCAACAAACAAAGAATATCATAATTAATATGGCCAAATCTAGCATGACACAAAAGACTAGATTGGATTATACCTGGGTCATGATGAGAGAGGTATGTAATAGTGTGTGTATGGGCAGATGTCCCATT
>SNQJ01S0014639.1:52661-67046 GCA_010110895.2 Picea sitchensis
CATGTTTCATGCTTAAAGAAGGTTATAGGTGACAAGATCCCAGTTCAAACTATATTTCCAGAACTTGACAAGGAAGGAAAAATCATATTGGAGCCTGAAGCCATTAGTGACACAATAATTCGCCAGCTGAGGAATAGATCCATTTCAGGGTATCTCATTAAATGGAGGAAACTACCAGCTAAAGATTCCACTTGGGAAGATGAATCTTTTATACAAAAGCATCCAGAGTTACTCAAGCATTGTAGATAACACTTGTCTCAAGGGGAGGGGCATGTTAAGCCCTAAATAGTGGCTCACTACCCTTAATTGGGGCATATTACATTAGTAATGTTATTTTATTTATGTCGTCTTTAGTCCATTAGTTGTAATTATACCTCCTAGTCTCATATATATACCAAGGAGACATTTTCATTTGGAATCATCTTGTATTTGGACATTTATGTGGGCATATGGAGGTTTCCCCCTCGAAGAGGTTTATTATTTGAATTTCTCTCTTTTTCAAGGCGTCGAGTACTTATTTTGAGGTTTTTCTATGCTATATTGATATTTGGTTCCTAACATGGATCAACTAACAAAGTATGCCTATTTTTTCTCTTCTTCTCATGCTTTTAAATAAAGTTCAATAGCCTCAACATTCATGAAAACAATTCAAAAGCTACATGGATTCCTAAGGATTATTGTAAGTGACAGAGATCCAATTTTCACAGGAAATTTTTTGACTGAATTATTTTCTTGTTTGGGTACTTAATTGGATCACAACTGATCTTGCCATCCTTAATCCTATGGGAAAAATGAGACTGTGTATAAATGTATAGAAGGATATCTTTACTTTTCATCCAATAAACATACACAATGTGTCAAGTGGTTTCCCTTGGAAAAATGGTGGTACAACACATCCTTTCATACTTCATAAAAAATGTCCCCATTTCTGACACTTTATGGATATCATCCTCCATCCATCACATCACCCTTGACAGGGATTGCAAATTTTGAAGCAGTGGAGGAACACATAGGGCACCGACAAGAGGTTCTCAAACTGTTGAAGGAAAACTTGGTTATGGAACAAAATAGGATGAAACAACAAGCATATCAACATTGCAGTGAAATGGAATTTGCAGTAAGGATTTGGGTATTTATGAGGCTACAACTATACAAACATATTTCCCTCAAGCAACAAAAGAAGGACAATAAATTAACACCCGGATATTATGGCTCCTATAAGGTTTTCCAAAGTATTGGAAGTATGTCTTACAAATTGGATTTCCATCCATCTTCATATGTGCATCCAATATTCCATATTTCTTTCTTAAAGAAGGTAACGATAAAAAACATCCCAGTCCAAACTATTTTACCATAGATTAATCAAGAAGAGGAAATTAGATTAGAACAAAAAAAAAATCCTCGAAACAAGGATTAAGTAGTTGAGAACTCGAGCAATTACTGAGTACCTCGTCAAATGGAAGAACCTACCAGTGGAATAGGTGTCATGGGAATATGATTTCTTCATGCAGAAACAATCGTGGTTAGTCGAATGTCTAGGAAAACACTTGTTTGAAGGGGAGGGGCACATTAATCCCTATACAAAGCCCCATGTTAAGTATAAAACCCCTTATTAATCCTTGGATATTGAATTATTACATTTATAGTCTTATATTTGTATATAGGCTAGAACCCTTCATAGCACCCTTTCATTCTAATTGTACCCTTTATCTCCTATATATATACCAAGGAGACCTAGTCTTAGGATCATCATATCTCATATTGTACATTCAATGTATTGTAAAATGAGGTTTCCTCCTCAAAGTGGACTATTATTCATTGATTTTTTATCATTCTCAAGGTGTTGGTACATAAAAATCATCACATGGAAATGGTCACCAAAGGCAAGATGAAAGGGAGAGACAACAAGAATAAATGGGAAGGGATTTGAAGCAATTGATGCACAATGATAACATGTTGAACATAATGGAGAGAGTGAAAGTGATTCCAATGAATGAGACTTTGTTTAAATCAAGAACTTGTGTTCTTTTCATTAAATTTGAATGACTCTATCATGTAATAACTCATAAAATAGTTGTTGATTTTAATTAATAACTATAATTTTAATTAGATTAAACTATTGAATGCCAATTTTTCTCTTCTCTCTTGGACTTGGATGTGGATTTTGTGAATAAATTTTTCCTAATAAACAAGTTATAGTGTTTTCATTTACGGTGAGGAAGTTGGTAAAAATCAGTGTGGCATAGTTATCATTCTATTTATATGGAACCTTCTTGTACATTCTGTTAAATATTTATGAATAATTGGAACTTTGTAATGCAATGATTGCCATCACTAATTTTTATTTTGTTTCATATATTCAATTTTGATATATTTAGCAATGCATGTCATAATAATATTATGAATGAGCATAAACAAAAATTGTTGTACACTAATTCTAGATATACATGTATATTTATTAAAATCCAAATACACATAATATGAATTTTATATTGATTCTTTTGGAATCCTAAGTGACACTTTCTGAATCAAAACTCACACTTTTACATAAAAAATATTTGAAATTCACACTTTCAAAATAAAAAATTAAACTTTTGAAAACTAATATTCACACTTTTAGAATCAAAATTTTCACTTTAGATACACCAATAATCACATTTTTGAAATTGTAATTCACAATTTCTTAGTCATTCTTACATGTTAGACCAAATTTAACTAAATTTTTCTCTTAGCTAGAAAATATTTTAAGTTGGATATGAAGAGCCATCTTCCAACATCTAAAAGAAATTTGAAAATTCTTTCACTTGCAAGCACATGTTCATTATGTTGTTTCCTACTGTAATATAGGACTAATTGAAGATCTATTTAATACTTCATTTGCTTCTTGGGGAGATACATGGCTTCTTGACACATGAACGAACTCTCACATGACATTTCAAAGAGATTTCTTTGAATATTTCGATGAAACTGTATATGGCATAGTGTATTTTGTAGACAAGTCCAAATTCAAACCTTCTGGAATGGGCACCATCAGGTTTAAGTTGCATGGACCCTTAGATTTTCTTATGCACAATGTACTCTATATTCCTCAACTGCAAATAATATTTTTGTCCCTTGTTCACATCACACAAAAAGGCCACTATGTTGATATGTTTGGAAAAGTTGAGATAAGGAAGGATTCTAATAACATGCTTGTTATGAGAATAATGAAAGATGCAATACTAATGAAGTTGAATGGAATATCTTCCCATACACAAAATTCTGCATACCTCTCTCATCATGAATTTTTCCTACTATTAGTAGGAAATTTAACCAATGTGATGCTTGTATCCTTGGAAAACATTGAAAACAACCCTTTCATGATTATACTTCCATCTTATGGTTCATTCTGTGATGTTTTTCAATAATATTAAATTGATTTTTTTGGATGATACAATTCTATGTGTAGTTTATGTAAAAAACATGTGTCCATCTTATCCTCTTAAAAAAAGGACTCCATATGAAATGTGATATGACCACATTCCATTGGTGAGGCATCTAAAGGTCTTTGGCTCCACCTGTTATGCCTTGAATTCTAAGGAGAAAATCAACAATCTTGATGCAAGGATTCAAAATTGAATCTTCTTGGGATACTTAAATACCACCAAGGGGTATCTTCTTTACGATGAGACAAGAAATAAATTCACCCTTTATAGAGATGTGATGTTTGTTGAATCCTTTGAGAAAGATGAAATTTTTAAGAGGCATCTTGATCATCTGGATAGATTCACTCATGTAAATACATATCATGAATTTGATGATGAGATTCCACATCTTTAAGGGGGGATCCCTATCTTGGGTCAATCTTTGTAATATCCTTTTAAATCACCATCGTCTCCTCATGAATAATTTCCCGCCACTTCATCAAAACTTGAAGTTTATTTGGATGAAGTGATTGATAGGATTGAAAAGTTGAGGCTTGATGAGAACTCGACATTGTCTTAATCAATTCAAAACCTAGGACCATCTCAGAAAGGTCCACCAAAATTGCTCACAAAAACTCTTGAAAGTGTTCATCATGATGAGGTCAGGAAGACATGAACCAGATTGTCCTCAAAAAAGGATGGAGGTAATGTATATAATTCAAAATCATATGATGTATATGACATGGATGTTTCATGTGATTTTTAATTGAATTTATCTACTAATATTGAGCGGACTTCCTTTAAATTAGTTACTTCTCATAATGAATGGAAAGAAGCCATGCAAAATCAATATGATGCTCTCATCAGGAATGGGACATGGAAGTTGGTGGATACTCCATTTGGAACCAAACCGATTGGTTGCAAGTGGGTATTCAATAAGAAGTATAGATCATATGGTTCACTTGACAAAAAACAAAGAAAGGCTCATGGAAAAAGGATTTTCACAGAAAGAAGGTGTTGATTATGAGGAGAATTTTTCCTCCACAACAAAATGGGCTACCATCCACACTCTATTTTCCATGGTAGCACAAAATTTATGGAAAATTCATCAAACGGATTTGAAGCTTTCTTTCTTGAATGGATACTTGAAAGAGAATGCGGTCATGTCTCAACTAGAAGGATTTGTTGTGAAGGGAAAAAAACATAAGGTATTCAAGCTCATCAAATCCTTATATGGCTTGAAACAAGCACTGAGAGCATGGTAAGAAAAGTTAATTGAGCATCTTCTGAAATCAAATTTCAAGCAATCAATCTTGACGATGCAATTTTGTATGTCAATAAATTAGGAAAGACTATCGTATATCTTGTAGTATATGTATATGATCTATTGATAACAAGAAAAAATGAAATCTACATTGCATCAAAAAAAACATGAAGAAAGGCTTCGAGATGACATATTTGGGACATCTTCACTACTTTTTTGGAATTGAAGTGATTCTAAATCCAAGGTATATATTCATCTCCCAGAAAAATAACATTGGAGAATTATTGAACAAGTTTGGCATGCAAGTGCAATCATGTTTCTACTCCAATGGACCATAATTTGAAACCCACATCAAAAGAAGGGAATGAATTTGAGGATGCAACCAAGTATAGACAATTTATGGGAATTATTATCTATCTTACTACCACTAGACCAAACATTTCATTTTTTGTGGGGATTCTTTCGAGGTTCTTGCAAAAGCCTTGTGAAGGACAATGGTCTATTGCAAAAAGAGTTCTAAAATACTTCAAAGGAACTCAAGATTTTGGACTCACGTACTCTGAGATGGATGACTTCAACCTGATCGAATATTTCGATTCAGACTTTGTTGGAGATAAATAAACTGAAGTATCAAATTCAGGGTATGTCATGAGTCTTGAATCAAAAAATATCTCCTGGAATCACACAAACAGTCAGTTCCAACAAATTCCACAATAGAGGAAAAATATGTGGTAGTTGCAGAAGCGAAAAAGGATATTGTGTGGCTCAAGAAAACAATTGAATATTTGCAAGAGAAACAAGTGAATTCTAGTCCTCTTCTAGTTGACAATACTTATGAAATCAAGTTGGCCAAGAATCCCAGATTTCATGATTGAACTAAGTACATCAAAAAAAAGTATCAACTGATTTGATATCATGTAGAGGCCAAGACTATTCACTTGAGACACTGTCCCACAAATGATAATATTTCAGACATCTTCACCAAAGCATTTGGAAGAAAAACATTTGAGAAGTTCATAATGATGTTTGGACTCACACACACCCCATTAGATTAAGGGGGGGAATGCTGGACATGTAATCCTTAGGATTGTGGTCTTTGTAACAATAATGTACATATGAGGTGTCATAGTAAGAGTCGTACATTGGAGAAGACCAATGGTTGTATTTTGTATATTTATTGAGCTTTAAGCTAATGGAATAATCATCTTGTGGAGTTATGATTTCTTCCCACTCCCGGCGTGACATGTAATAGCTCATAAATTAATAGTTTAATTAAGAACTATAATTTATCTCTTATGTCATGGAGTGGCATGTGGATTTTTTTAAATACAATTTTCATAATAAACAAGTTATAGTGTTTACATTTAAGGTGAGGAAGTTGGTAAAAAGGACTTGCACATAGTCATCATTTTTTTTATATGGAACCTTATTGTACATTTTCTTAAATATTTATGAATAAGTGCAATTTTGTAATGTAATTATTGTCATCACTTTTTTTTTTCGCACTTCTTCAATTTTGATATATTTAGAAATGCATGTCATAATGATATTATGAATGCACCTAAAAAACAAAATGTTGTACATTAATTCTAGATATATATGTATATTTATTAAATCTAAATACACATTGTAGGAATTTTATATTAACAGTTTTGGAATTAAAATCGACATTTTCTCAATCAAAAGTTACACTTTTAGAATAAAAAATATTTGAAATTCACATTTTGATTAAAAAAATATATACTTTTGAAAATCAGTGTTCTCACTTTTACAATCAAAATTTTCAAACCAATATTCTCACGTTTATAATCAAAATTTTCACTTTTCATGCACCAATAATTACACTTTTAAAATCTTTGATAATAAATGAAGAAATAAGACCCGAACCTCCTACCTAGTCACTCAAAGCACATAGCATAATCTACACACATTATATTTTTCCTTAAAATTGTACACAATGTGTAGTGTTATTAAAATTAAGAATTTTTTTTTAACAAACTTTTAATGGCATCCACAACACAACCATTGTACATACAACCTAGTTTCAATGCCTTTCTATTCTCATACTTGTTTCTTTTATGTGTTAGTCTTAGTATCAACCAACACATTAATTACATGGTGTATAAATTAAAACACATTGCATTAAACTTCTTATTTTGTGAAATATTGGCATGTCTTTGTCTTCTTAGATTATTCATATTCGTTTTGATTATATTTCTATTCTCTCCTTTTTACTTTGTTAGAATTTGGTGACAACGAATTCCTCTAGGATTAGGATTTTAGATCCTATAATTCAGTGTTTGTTGTAACTAATGAGACTAAGTTAGATTTGGATATGACGACATTTAATAAATCAGTTTCATGTGTAGATTACTATAAATTCGTGTATGCTCGTAGAGACATAGTGAGATGACTGGAGTGAGTCTGTTGTAATCTTCAGGCTTTGAACAAAAGAGAATCGATACCTTCTTGGTGGACGTATCTCGAAGTTGGGTGAACCACGTAACCTTCATGTTTTCATGTTTGATTTATTTCTTCTGAAATGTTTTCCGTTGCATGCTAGTTTTTAATTTGTAGCTAGAATTAACATACTTTGTGTTATCCTTCTTATTTTTTTATGTTTCTTAACTTATATCTTCTTTACTATATATTTCTTCTTTTCTCTCCATTTTTTGTGTAGACTCTTCTCTCTTCTCAATGATCCCTATCCTATTCCTCCTTTTTTCCCTATTCTTTATATCCCCTATTCCTCTCTAAAACTCACCACTAATAACCCCCTACCTTCTCAAAATTCCTTCTTCTATACCCCTCTATGCATTATGCTTCACGATTCTTCCTCCTACCTTCGAATTGAATCACCTTAATCAAGATACACCAACCACAATTGAGGAGAAATACATACCTTCGATGAATGGGATAGCCACCAATTAGAATGCATACCCAAAGATCATGTGGGCTCCTAGTGTGGCCCTCAAACCTTTAATTTGGAAAACAATGACCTTGAACACATGCATATTATTGATTTCTTTTGGAGAAAAGAAATGGTTGATATTACATTGCAACATGTCCATTTTCCACTCCCTTGCATGAATGAGAAACCCTATGAAGCAATCAAAACCATTCGTGGTATAAATATGGATGGTCCAAAATTGATTGGTCTCTCTCCTTTTCAACCCTAAAATGCGAGGATGCAATAGGGATTTTAAATATGGATGGTCCAAAATTGATTGGTCTCTCTCCTTTTCAACCTTAAAATGCGAGGATGCAATAGGGATTTTAAATATGGATGGTCCAAAATTGATTGGTCTCTCTCCTTTTCAACCTTAAAATGCGAGGATGCAATAGGGATTTCTAATTGAAGTTGATCCAACAACTGAAAATTAATCATACTTTTTCTTCACTCTAGCAAATTTTTCAAAATCAAATAAATTATTTATTTTCCATGATGAAACCACACACCACCAACTTTCATTCAACACCTAACCTAATGGTCGTGCATCACATAGGAACATATAATGAAGAAAAGGTAATTTATAAAAAATGTGTTAACTCAACTTTACAATGGGTTGTTGGAATTGAAGGAAGATCATGCATCAATGTGAATATCATCATATGGATATGGTAACCAAAGGGAATATGAAAGGGAGGGAAAACATGAATAAATGGGAAGGGATTTGAAGAAATTGAGGCAAAATGATAAAATGTTGAACATAATGGAGAGAGAGAGTGAGATTGATTCAAATGAATGAGACTTTGTTTGAATCAAGAAATTTAACTGAATCAATGTTAAAGTGGCAATGCATGTTAAAGTTCCAATGAATTTTATTGGAACTAAAGGAACATCATGCATCAATGTGAATATCATCAGATGGAAATGGTCATCAAAGACAAGATGAAAGGGAGGGACAACAAGAATAAATCGGAAGGGGTTTGAAGTAATTGAGGTACAATGATAACATGTTGATCATAATGGAGAGAGTGAGGGTAATTCCAATGAATGGGACTTTGTTTGAATCAAGAACTTATGTACTTTTCATTAAATCTCAATGACTTTATCATGTAATAACTCATAAATTAGGCATTGATTTTAACTAATAACTATAATTTTCCTTAGATTAAAGTATTGGATGCCAATTTTTGTCTTCTCTCCTTGAGTTGGATGTGGATTTTGAGAATAAWTTTTTCCTAATAAACAAGTTATAGYGTTTKTCATAATAAATAAGTCATGTATCTTTGCATTTAGTAAATTGGTAAAAATGAGTGCCTCATAGTTATCATTTTTCTTATATGGAACCTTATTGTACATTGGCTTAAATATTTATGAATAAGTGCAACTTTGTAATGCAATGATTGTCATCAATCATTTTTATTTTGTTGTATATCTTCAATTTTGATATATTTAGCAATGCATGTCATAATAATATTATGAATGAGCATAAAAAAATAAAATGTTGTACACTAATCCTAGATATACATGTATATTTATTAAAATCTAAATACACATAGTAGGAATTCCATATTCAAGCTTTTAGAATCCAAATTGACACTTTTTTAATCAAAACTCACACTTTTATAATAAAAAATATTTCAAATTCACATTTTGAAAATAAAAAATTTACACTTTTAAAATCAATATTCACACTTTTGGAATTAAATTTTTCACTTTAAATACAACAATATTGTAATTCACAATTTCTTAATCAATCTTACTTATTAGACTAAATTTAATGAAATTGATCTCTAGAAAATAAAATATTAATTACGTCTAAAGCATACACTTTTTGGTAATGGGCACAATTAATCACCTTTTAATCTAAAATTCTACTCTGATGGTTAACAATTGAAGATGTTGGCATATTCTTAGTCGTCCTCCCAAATCAATGAATGTGATTTACTCTTCATAACTTCCTTGTATTTCTCAATGCATCCGTTAACCTGTTTACTTTTTAACATTTACCTAATCATATTAAGAAATTACTATAACAGTATATGATTGCCACGTTTAAATGATTAACCTTTGAGATTACCACGTTTAGATTTCCAACTATCCAGGCGTTTCATTTTCTGGCTACCAGTGAATTTCATTTTCTTGTCTGCGCGTTTCATTTTCACCACAGATTTTCTCAACCGTCAGTGCGTTTCAGTTAATTCTCTACCGTCGATTTCCTTAGCTGTCCCCGCATTTCAGCAGTCCCCGGGTTTCATATTGCATGAGCGTTTCATATTTCATGAGCGTGGTAATAAAACATACAGGAGCTGGTCTGGTTGTCGCCTTAATAGTTCTCTCGCGAGAAATGTAATAATTATTCAGCTGCTTGTAGACTGGAAATTGCCGGTGGCATGTGATGAATGCAACCTTTCTTTAGCTGTAGCCGGTGCTTCAATCTTGTGCGGACGAGAAATAGCTGTAGCATCCATACAACATTTTTAGCATTAAAAAAAAAAAACAGAAGTCGTTCTTCGAATTCTTTGTGCAAATTGTGCATTACAATTTCTGGCATCGTTGCATATTTGTTACTTGACATCGCGTCAAAAATTTCAAACACCATTCAGATTAATCTAAATGATGGAATAATTCAGCCGAAATCTAAATGATGGAATAATTCAGCCGAAATTAGTTGCTTATATATTCAGCCGAAATTCCAAGTGAGCCGCTGGAATCGTTACATATTTGTTATCTGACATATGATGGAATAATTCAGCCGAAATTAGTTGCGTATGTTTTCTTACTCATCTCCATTTTCAGTTAGGTATGTCCAAGTGAGCCGCTGGCATCGTTACATATTTGTTATCTGACATCGCGACAAAATTTCAAACACATTCAGATTAATCTAAATGATGGAATAATTTATCCGAAATTCGTTTCCTATGTTTTCTTACTCATCTCCATTTTCAGTTAGTTATGCCAAGTGAGTCGCTGATAGCTTTGACCTGAATCCTGATGCTTAAATTTATCGATTCATTTTTTTTATTGGCGAATTTTCTGAATATTATATATGGTCTGTGGAAAACAAACCAACATTCTCAAGTTATTATAATAACTGTTTCAAATTGTACCCTTTGCAAGAGTATGTGACATCGACGATGGCCTCAACATAATGACCCTATTGGCTGTAGTTCGTACAAGACGAGTTGGGACGACGTGTCCNGCTTAGGCCAATATATCCTGACAGGAGTAAGCTAACTAGCACAGCCGACTCGCGGCTGGTATCTGCCACTGATAACACTCCCCCAGAGTTTTTACTGTGCGGGGAGTGTTATCAGTGGCCGATACCTTTCGGCGTTTACCAGCCGCCAGTCGGCTGTGCTAGTAACAATATTGTAATTCACAATTTCTTAATCAATCTTACTTATTAGTCTCAATTTAATAAAATTGATCTCTTAACTAGAAAATAAAATATTTTAAATTATTTTAAATTAGATATGGAGAATCATCTTCCAAAGAAATTTGAAAACTCTGTTGTCTGTACATCCCAATGTACAGATGATTCTTTGTACATCCTCGAGACGTAATTATTTCTCCTATTAAAAAATTGTAATCAGATCAAGTATTCAGAGGGGCACCTGCTCGACAAGAACTTTGACTATTTGGTCCTTTACCTCCTTTTTGGAAATGGATACGAAATCTTTGTATTTGAAGAGGAAGTGCATGCCCCGTGCAAAATTGAAAACGAACTTTTTGCAACACAGAAGCGCATTGTCATGCTTCAGAAATTCCCGATTCAATTCACTGAAAGAAAGATCCAGGATGCCATTCATATGATTTAAAGCATCTTCCCGGGTAGATCAAGGTTTCTCTTTCAGACAATACTCTAAACTTGAGGCTATCTCCCCGCGTTCCTTCTCTAGCTTCATTCATAGTGGGAAATGTTAAAACTCAAGCAAATCTCATCTGGTTTAAACGCTTTAAAAATAAATACATACCTCAAAATCTGTTATGTCGTCTTTCAGTCTGACCATCAATTCTAAGAGCTCGTGGATCTTGGATGGATAGAATATTTGATGCAGAATGTCGTCCGGTAGAATTTGACCCATTAACAGAAGCGGAATCAAATTTAACACAGACATCCCTGAGCTAGCCTGCCCATTCTTCAAGCACTCATCAAACGAGGGGACATATCCAGTCGCTATCCATTCCGCTTCTTGCAGATAAGATTCAAGGTATCGCTCCCACTGAACAGTGAAATACATTAATTAATTGCTAAGAATATGAACAGTGTTTTTCACCAAGAAGGAAAGAAATATGTTTTGCCTAGTTGTCTGTAAACATAAACTGTACATACCCCATTTTTCCGTATGTACGCTGCCATATCCCGCCCTTGTCTTTTTTCAACTTCAGCATTCCATTCATTGGATGTCTTCATGAAGAACTCGAATATTTTTTTAATGTAGTCTGGAAGGCTGCTTATTGACGAAATATCCCATCTGAAAATGGCACAGCAAATAATACAAGATTTTTATTTAAAAGAAAAATCTTCCCGTTATATAGAATAACACAACGTTACTGGCTCATGACATAATTTGAATAGATAACGGCTATAATTTGAATTTGACTTCACCTGCTCACTCCCTCTGTGAAGATTTTGAGTTCGTCCAGTGTTCCGTGAGTATCATATAGGTCATCTAGAACAGTACAGAGTGTAGAAAGTTTTGTGAAGGCGATTCTGCTGGTCGAAAACTGGGGCTCAAATGCGGCTAGAACCACCCAAAAGTAAAGCTCCACGTGACGTTTCCAATAGAAATCCAGTTGCGGTAGATGTGAGTCTGTCCACCAGCTATATATATATGCACATAATGGAGGGTCATGTCATTAAATTGAGACGCAATTAATCTTTACATGGTAATTAGATACATCGGAATGTCTA
Organism: Picea sitchensis; assembly: GCA_010110895.2. Classification (NCBI taxonomy): domain Eukaryota; kingdom Viridiplantae; phylum Streptophyta; class Pinopsida; order Pinales; family Pinaceae; genus Picea; species Picea sitchensis. The sequence goes on from SNQJ01S0014639.1 coordinate 65,195, forward strand.
ATAAGAAACCACCTTGAGATAAGTTGCATTCTGTGCATTGCACAATATTGAAGTCCAATTTAGCCAACTCTAGAATTTTTTGGTTGATATTGGACCTAAAAGCGTGAGTGGCAAACATATAGATTAGTGTATTCACAACACTCCATGAAATTCAAATCATTTTTCTACTTATTCAAATTCAAATCTTAAGTGACAAGGTCAGTACTTTAGCCACGAATTGTTCTGTTTATATATTTCGATAAAGCTCCTAGCCTCCCATCTCGGCACACTGCAATGCCATGGAAATTCCAATGCGTATTTCACCTGGAAAACACTATTCAAATAAGACTTTGATGATGCTAAGAGGGTACATAACATACAATAAAATAAATTTTTTGCTGATGCCAAGAGGGTGGGCATAATACAAGAAGTTTAAAAAATTGTTTACAGCTTACCTCACTCAGAAGGCTTTGATCGACGTCAATTACAGCCTGTCCTGTTAAAACTTGGTTTAGATACTCTGTTGTGAATGTCTTTGCCTCGTCCATCACTTTTTCTCCCGGAAATGAAATGTTTGAAGCTCGAAATAATGACAATATGCTTCTCACTCGTTTATCAGCTCTTCCTTGTTCTTCTTCACCACTGGAATTGCAGAAGAACTGGCCGTTTTCATCCTTGAAATTGAGAATTAAAGTAAAGTATGCAATGTCATGTCAGGTGACTTCATTTAAATTTCAAACGACATGAAGGGTATATTCTAATCCAAAGTGCTCAGCTGCAGCTACTGCCTGGGGAAACGTTATATCGATGCTTTCGGAGTGCCCGAAATCCCAAAGCGGTCGCGTTTAGATCTTTGATGGAGGAATCTTTCGATCCCAGTCCGATGCCTCTTTCGTTCCAGCATCTGCTAATCATGAGTGAGGTTTTAATGAGTTATCAGTCAGAAGTACATGGCATCCATCAATCTTATAAAAGGTAAATCAAATTCATGTATAACTATATAAATGCTTAACCTGTAAAAGGTAGTCCAGCGCTACTTTTATTTCAGGGTGAAAATGGCGATCGATTCCCAGACACTCGATAGTATCTACTATCTGAAGCCGTTGATTAAATCACGATCACTGTCACTGCAGCTATCTTCCATGTCACTCAAAAGTAGAGTTTTGATCTCTTCAATAAGCGTTTCAGCCCGTTTACGATATGCAGGTGCCTGATTACGGCGCATTTAAATGCAATACAATGTTGTCTTGCAGAGATTGCTGAATGATGGATTTTAACATGTGAAATTGAAGAGATTAATTCTCAATGAATGTAAGGGAATAGGTAGAAGAATAAAATAAGATAAAGCTTAATACCCCATGAGACGTTGACGTCGTGAGAGAATGTATAACATCATGGTCCCAGATGTTGGAATGATGGTTGCCTTCGCGTCTTTCTGCATCATCAGCTGTGACGGTGAAACTCAAGCTCGTAGCTATTGGAGTGACAAATTTCTTTGGCCTTAAGATTCGACTATTTGAAAGTCGTTTACAGAGAGCCGTAAGATCGTTCGTGGAGCTGATCAACGATTTGTGGAGGCCCAATTTGGAAACGAACGGCGCTACAGAAACAAAAGCCATTACTACTTGCTTGCTACTGTAACTGTAACTGTAGTGTTTCGCTGTTCTTCCACGCCTATATATAGCTTTTCGCTGTCCTTGGACGTCGCCGATATTAAAATTTCCAAAGAAACTGCCAAACAAATGGAATCTTTGAACTCTTTGAATACACTGTAAGATGTTGTTAAGTAAGATAATGACTATTTCCAGCAAAGGTTGCATGTCGGCTGTATAATCTCATTATCCTCAACAGGCTGACTGTACACTGCCAGCTG
>SNQJ01S0014640.1:0-44386 GCA_010110895.2 Picea sitchensis
ATCAATATTACCATTTTCCAACAATTAGAAGTTACTTTTATATATTTTTAATTACCACAATAGATCAATAATAGACTTGTTTGTAAAATCAATTATACAAATATAATTAATAGGAATTACAAGGATTTTATGAATAATAGTGAAGGACACCAATCCTTTTTAGAGAACCAAGTCTAGGAGACACAAATACCCTTCTTCAGGGCACCAAACCTAGGAAGCACCAACTCTCTTTTCTTTAGGGAACCAACCCTAGGAAGAACCAACTCCCTTGGTTTTAGGGAACCAACCCTAGGAAGCACCAACTCCCTTGTCTTTAGGGCACCAACCCCAAGAAGCACCAACTCCCTTAAGTTACACTTAAAGGATATGAATCCTTCCGTGATCCTCCCTTCCACCCTCACTTCATAAGAATCATCAGTTATTATTCTTGGACTCTAATGTTGTTTTGATCTTCTAATCTGGACTACATAGACACTTTCCTCTCACCATTCATTTTTTTTATATACTCTTCCAACTAGTGTGAGCTATGAAGCATTGTGTCCCTTTGTTTGGACCATTGCACCTCTTCATTTTAAATCAACAATAATATTTATTATTATTAAAACATAATTGTGAAGGCTCTTAATTTAGTGAGAGTGATTTTCATAAATCAATCATAGGTATGGGTCGATTTTTTTTAATTTGATTCCATGTCTCTGCAAATATTGCAGAAATAGAATCCTGCAGAGGCGCTTCCTTCAAACCATTTACATATGACCAATAGAAAAAACCCATGGGATTATCAATTAAGTGATGTACACAACACCTCATGGATTATGTGTTTGTAACCCATGATCGAGGGCTAGAACATAGTCCTCCAGTACTTCAGACTTCGAGCAATTTATTTCTCATCCAAACTTCCGGAGTTTCAACTCTCTGAAGTAGTTACCTCTCACAAGGGTTGATTCGATGGTTGTCGTATTTCCCATAGCCGAATCAATGGTATATATTTGATCCTTACTTATCCTTCCACCTCTTAATCCAATGGCTATGACTTAGTTGAACATTGAGATGGATGGCCATTATTGACTTGGGACTTCCATCCTCTACAATATTTCAACCTTCCGGAGTACATTTCGCCAAAGTAGATTGGACGGTCGATATATGTTCATTTGTGGATGGACAATCCTAGCTCGTCTAGAGGTTTATAATATATCAACGACCATGAATTGATCTGCAATTGAGTGGATGGTTCTCATTCACTTCTAACAAGGATTGATCCAATGGTTAGCATGAATCTCGGAACCAAATCAATGGTCTAGCTTCAATCCTTACTTATCCTTCCACTGCTTAATCTGATGGTTGTGGCTTAATACAATGTTGATATGGACAAAGACTATTTACTTCGAGACTTTGGGACTTTGGAGGTTCAGAGTTCTGGGTAATAGTTGTTCCAATTTCCACCGGAGTTGGTCAATGCCGAAGTGGTCAACATGGAAGAGCTTACATCATGTTTTGATCTAATGGTCATGATTCATCCTAGATGATCTTAGATCAACGATTTTCATTGAATTCGGCCTTTGGCACTTTGGGTAGTTGTTGGTTTTCCCTGAAGGAAAAACTCTCGAAGTGATGTAATTTACTAACATCACTATTGACTTGGAACTGGCCAAGTGGCTGCAACGTGTCACTTAGATTTATGAATTACGTAACCTTAAAGTGCCAACTAGACCTAAACACTTTTCATCATTTGTTAGTTCCATGTGTCCTTGATGATGTGGTATGATGATGTGGATATCCTCATGTGACACATGTCATCCTCTTGGATCTAACGACTGTGATCAGTTCTAGATCAACAATCTAGATTTATTTCGGCCTTCGAGACTTTTGGGTTGTCCCTTCCCAATTCTCAATTCTCCTAAAGTGAGATTCCCTGAATAAAACTAGAGAAATTTGACTTCATCTAACGGTCCATCTTTGATTCTAAAATACTAACACGATCCAACAGTTTTCAGTGTTTCAGTTATTTTAGGATCTTGTGAATTCTTCATCAACGAGTTTGATCAGTTATAGATCAATGGTCTAGATTCATTTAAGCCTTTGGGACTTTGGGTTATCCATTCCCAATTCTCAATTATCTGAAGTGATATTACTAGAATAAACCTCGAGCAACTTGAATTCATCTAATGGTCCATATTTGACGTGAAAAGCCTAACATGATCCAACAATTGTCGGTATTTCAGATGTTTTAGTATCTCGTGAATCCTTGATTCAATGACTGTGATTAGATCTTAGATCAACGATCCATATTTATTTAGGCCTTCAGGAGTTTGGGTTATTTTTTCCCAATTCTCAACTTTCCCAAAGTGAGATTCCTCGATTAATCCTTGAATTTATTTAATGGTCGAGAATGCTCATGTAGTAGATCAATGATCAAAGGTGATTTTAGAACTGAAACTTGTGCAATCATTAACTCAACCCTTTAATTTCGCAATGGTTCCTCATCATTGATCCACCCTTACTGAGATCCAATGGTCAGGACTTAATAAGATTTTGATTCAAAGCCTCCTTTGTAACTCCCAGATATTAGGGTCCTAGTTTGTCCCGAAATCTACATTAGTGGGCAATATTCTCCATCAATTCTTTTGTAGTTTTATTGTGGGGATTTCTCTCCTGATTGCGTTTCTGCAATGCGCTTTCCCTTCTGAGATTTTTCATTTTTTACTTGGCTTCTAATTGATTGATATTATTGATCTGTTGCGAGTTTGATCCCGGTGGTGTTTCTTCAATTTCACTGATCTTGTGAAATCTAATATGATGTCTCTCCTGAGATTTTGGTATAGTCCTCTACATGTTGTTCACAAAATTTCATCATCACATCATAATTTCATAGGATAGTGACATCAATGACAACACATCAATGAAAATATGTCGAACAATAAGAATTGATGAACTATAAAGAAAAATTCCTACAATTAGAGAATGAAAAGCAAGAGTGGCAGAAAGAAAGAGATGAATTGTTTCCGAGAAATGTAACTGCAAGTTGTAGTTAGGAGAAATATGTATCTACTAAAAATCCGGTAACAATTATGTCCCAAGTTAATCTAAATGATGTAGAAAATAAAGAACTTAAAAAAGAAAATATTAAACTTAAACATGAAGAAGTTCAAAGAAGTGAAAAGAGTAATCATATCCAAAAAGTGCACAATTGTTTGCAGGAAAAGGTTTCCAAGTTGAAGTCAAGGATAAAAGGAAAATTTCCATTGCAAAGGGAAAAACATCTTCTCTGGGATTCCTTAGCAGTGGATATCACCAAGTTTAGACATTACTTAACTTTTGTTCATGACAAGAGTATTGTAGCAAGCACAACCCTTCATAAATGTATAATTGTAAATGAAACATTGTTGAAAATACCTTTGGAGTGGGCTCAAAATGCAATTAATATCCTAAATGCAGTCTCTAATGTATACTTACAAACTATTGGAGTAAAATATAGGATTGTTTTCATAGTTTTCACTAGGAAAATCATTGGAAAACATAACCATATGAGGAATGTGCGGTCAAAAGTTGAAAAGATAGAAAAACATGTACAAAGCTTCAAGGATTTATTCAGTCAGTTATTTAAAAGGTGTTTGCCTTCTTTTTGGAATAACAATGGAAAGTTGGTTTCACAAGAGAAATAAATGTTTTGTTGGCCCAGGCTCGAATCGATCATTCTGAATTTAAAGACCTAGAAAAAGGGTTAAAAGGAAATATAATTGTGGACAAGTTAACAAATGACTTCAAGATTCTAAGTCAATTCAGGACAATCAAATCAGGTCTTCATCCTATTTCACATGCATCTTGTATATAATTAGAGTTTCTTATCAAGGAAATGGTTTATTATGATGTTCCCTCTGAAAGTTAGTGGAAGGAAGTTGAGAGACTGGGGAGATCAAAGTATAAATTGCCAGTTGCTAATCAGTCTCGATGACTCATCTAGGTGGTAAAATATGGTTCCAAAGGAAATAGTGTTAAACATATATTTTAGTAAAAACAAATGTAAAGAAACATATATATCATTTATGAAGGGATTTTCCAGGTGTAGAAATATCTCTCAAGTTTGTGATTTTCTATTGTGTATATTTATCTTTATCTCATTTTACCATTTGTATGTATGATATTCATGTATTTAATTAAAATTAAATGATTCATAATTCATATTTGATTCTCTGAGTTCATATCAGTTAAATACTTCCACTTTTTCCTCTAAAATTTATATAAAATTCATCCATGTTAGATGTTTTGTGTTAATGGACTGTTAATCCTCAAATCCTCAACCATATTGTAATGAGTTTAGTAGCTGGAAAACATTTTATATATTTCTTTTGTCATTCATTTGTTCAATTACCAGATATTCATCACTTTGGTTAATATTTTAGTTTCTTGACTCCATGCCCAATGGTCATTTCCTCAACCCAACCAACCACACTATAAAACCCATCCTTATCTAAAGATATGGGCATTGTGACTAAATTTCATTGAGGGAGACTCCTCTGGTTGGAAGGGTCGATTTCTAGCCTAGAGATTGGTTTGAAAGGGTTACCATGGAAATTTCCCCTTACAGCCAAGAAAATTACCAATTGATAACAATAGGCATGACAGAAACAACATTTCTAATCACACCACAAGCAACATTAAATGAAATGAACACTATGTAAAGTAAGTTTAAATGGTCTAAAGACTATCTAAAGTAAGATTAAATGGTATGAAGACTATGTAAAGTAAACAAAAAGTTTGCAATTGATTAATAAAACATGACCATCTAGATCAATGATTTTCTCAAATACTTCTTCGAACACCGAATGAAACTCCCTTTTGTCTTCTTCAAACATTCACATCCATCAATTATATCTTCATAGTCAACGAGTATTTTACTTGTGACATTAATGACAAGTATATTGGCCTCTTCAGAACGAAGTGGCACTTCGTGGATCTTAGAAAGTGTCTGAATTCATCTAGTGCCATCAATAGCATTGTCGTATGGATCTAGTATGTTAACATTATCACCTACCTATAATACTTCACACTCTGTTGGAGTTAAAGGGTACTGTCAAAAACAAAAAAAAAGTATACATAAATATAAGAAAAAAAAAAATTCAATTCCAAAAACATACATAATTATTGATATAACAAAATTAAATGCACTCGCTGAGTCAATATTTGAAATACGTCCAACAATAATTGTACACACTGATCGAGAATGATGAAGCACATCAATGTTGGGAGATCCTTTAATTTGATCCTGCATGTGATTACATCATGCGCACATCAAATATAACATTATAAGGACACAATAATATAGTAGAAAAATAGTAAATATAACATTAAAATACTAAAAATCAGACCTAAACTAATTAAATCAGCTTATGAAGTCAAGTGAAGAAATGTTTGCACGGGAATGATAATTAGCATACCTCATATAAATCACTACAACATCCCTTATTTTTCCATAAAGCAATGATAGGTTCAATGGAGGTGAAAATGGTTGACACTATCTTTGTCAACCCATTTATGCATTCCATTACATGTTTATAATTCGACTCACTATATTTTTCAACATACGTAGATGTGGTTAGGAATTTCTCAACTTCATTAGATGACAACGATCTTTCTATTGGATTTTTTTTTATATATTCTTATGTTTAGAATTATCTATATATTCCATTATATAACGGTCAATCATTTCACTCACATCAATTCCTGATCTATTAGCTCCTTGAACCTACAAATTATTATCAACACATAATTAGATGGATATATATACAAATCAAAATGCAATATAACACAATGTACTTCCAAATGTACTTACAAAAATGCCACACATAATGTTTTCAGCAAAAAATCTATATACTTACAAACATTTTTTTATTGGGCCGCTACCCACCACGACCCAAAATAAATCAATCCCTCACATTTTCTCTTTCTATCTTCCCTTTTGTACTCTTTTTGACATACTCTTCAACACACAAGCTTTCCTTCAAATCCTCCCACTGTTTGGGAGTCAAGATGATGTCCATTTCTTTTCCATCCAAGATTGATTTTCTGCATTTATACCTAAAATTATTAATCAATTTTCTTATTTTCTTCTTGTAATATTTGGTGGAAATCCTTCCACCAAAAGTCTCAAAGGAATTTTCCATTTGTTGAAACACTAGATCCACATTTCTTCCATATTGATATTCAAAATTGGCTTTGGTGACATCCAAATGTGTCCTTACTCTTGTGCCCAACTTTGAGGCCCACCTTGGAGAATTTGGTCCAACAGGTTCACCCTCTTTTATCTCAACCAAATAAGCCTCCTTCCCTTCTGATTTTCTTTCTTTGGATTCCATTTATGTGGACCTATAAATGCCTTCATTGATTTTGTGTCTTTTTATGAAAGTTGATAAATCTTCAGTCGAATCAAGACTGGGTGATGTTCAATGAGGACTCATCTTTGTGGACACAATAGGTGTTGTAATTTCTTTGGTAGTTGAAGGCCTAATTGGTTCCTTATTGACCACATTAGGTGTGGCAGTATCTATCTCACCATTTTTTTCATATCTTCCTTCAAATCTTTGTTTTAAGTTAAAATAAAAGTATTTCAAACCTGATTCTGATCCAGAATATACCATGGGCCAATCAGAGTTCTGGTATCTACCATTTACCTATCTGGTAGGATAGTGTCCTCCTTCCAACTAATTCATGAAGGGTTGTAAGTGAATTGTAACACCCCAAGGCCTAGCCCCTGTTGAACTGTAATTATGTTTATAGGCTGGTGAGCTAAGTGTTATAAGTTGATACTTACATGTTTATTAGGCAAGAGAGCCTAGATTCTTAAGGCCATGAGCCTTATTTTTGTATATGTAAATGTACATATCATTAATAAAATTACACTGTTGCATGTAGACCGACCACGAAGAAAGATTTATGGGGGAATAAGCTCCACTAGGTAGGGTAAGGGAGAGGCCTAAGTGTCTAGGCATAGAGGCTAAGCTAGAGGGCTTACCTCTAAAGGAATATTATTTTATTATTATTTCCCAAAGTCTATGGTTGACACAAACCATATTGTGCTAGGTTATTGGAAAGGGAATGAGTGCTAACTGGAACTCATACAGTTGCAAGAAGACATGTGTCGACTTGGGATCATGTAGTTATAGATGGGAAAGTTAGCTCGTTGGGGTTTATCTTCCCATTTTCGTGTTTCTCCCCATCCATGGGTTGGTACCAGTATCGAGTTTCCTCACGACCCTTACGATTCTATGGAAGTATGTCACACTTTCTGATTCATCCATGGATTCATGCTCACACCTATACCTTACCTGAGTCATGTTGTGTCTTAATGGTTGTTGTTGCTGCCATCACTTGAGCGATATCGAGACTTGTTGTTTCCATCACCCTTAATGGAGTTGAATTAGAAGTTGGGTTGAAGAAGCAGGTTTTCAGGCCTATGGTTTGAAGAGGTGGGTTGTCAGGCCTGTGGATTGAATAAGCAGGTTGCCAGGCCTGCAATAAATTCTCTCCAGGTGAGAGAGGTTTTTGGGGAAGTGTTTTACCAGAGGGATCCCAATTGCAGCTATATTGCTCGGAGAACCCCTGTCCAGCCTATTGTTGAAGCGATGGAAGGGAAGTGGGGCAACATAATGACTGTTGAGCAAAGAAGGGGCACACTTATTGGGGTGGGACAGGCATGTGGGGAATGAGAGGCTATAGGTTGTTAGTGTGAATTGGCCCTTAGAGAAAATCCTTCCTGTTTATCTTTGCGACGTTCCTGTTGTCCTTTCGTAGACTAGGAATCCCTTTCCCGGTGGAGTTTAGTCCTAGATCGGGGTTGACACACTGTTGAGCATGATGAGCATTGTGTTCTAAGGCTGGGAGGTTCATGGAAGGTCTGCACGCATCTTGGTGTTCATTTATTGAAATATAAGTACCAAATCTCTATTAATTGTATGTTGTGTAATTGTACATGTGTTATAACTCGATGAGTAAGGACTGGATATATCAGCTATGATGTGTGTGTCGGAGTACTATTATTTTCACATTAATATTTGTATGGTTAGAATATGTCATGTGTATGCATATATAGTATGTATGTTTTAATGATTATTTCCGCAAGAATAAGTGGCATGAACAGAATGTTGTAACTGTTAATTGTGTTAGATATGCATGCATGTAAATTCAAAAAATGGTATCAGACCTAAGTGAAACATCTGAGAAGTGGCGTTGCCCAAACTATTGGTGGTTGGGGATGTCACAATAATCATCCCCGAGGAAGTCGCTTGTAAGAATAAAGCGACATGATACAGGTTACTCATGTGAGGATTTATGCTTCCCCCAGATGAAGGAAATTGTTTTGAGGTCTTTCCCATAGCATAAAATTAACTCTCCCTTGACGAAACACTAGAGGTTATAGGAAGGTTTTCTATAAGAAAATAATTCTTAGGGGTCAGCATCATGGAAGAAGGAATGACGGATGGGATATAATAAGTAAAAGGACCTCCTATTTGTGCACTCCACCCTGGAGGATTGTAGCTAAGATTGGGTATAGAGGAAGGAGGATTCCAACTTCCTACTATGGGAATTGGTTGAGGGATATTCCCCCCACCAAACATGAAAGGAGTATAAGGAGTTGTTGTGCTCATACCCAAAACTAGGATTTACATTAGACATTGAAATGGAGGATGACAAGTTCGAAGTCATATCTTTCATACCAAAAGAGAAAGGATTAGAGGCCCAATGCATCGACTGAGTATTATGATTAGATGTACCAACTAGGAATACAAAATTATTTGTCACCATTAACTAAGTAGATACCATGGGCTAGGTAGCATCAAGTGAGGGATTCTAAAAAATCCAAACAATCGATGATGAGGAAGTTGAGGGGACTCCACTAATCATAACATAGGCTGGAGTTGAAGGGATTCCTGACACATTCTTTTCTGAATCAGTAATCATTGTAGGATGGTTGTGAGTATTAGCAATGAATATATATGTACAATGTTTATTAACTCTACGTCGTTTATGAGGTGGATTCAATAATAGAACAAACTGTGGTACCTAGCTCAAAAGACGATGAGATCAGTGGGGAGGTTGCTCTTACTCCATGATAACTTAGAACTTGCAATGCAAAACAAAATCCTAAGGCAAGCTATAAAAAAATAGAAAACCCCTAAATGAAACTAAAGGCCAATGCACACAAACAAGATATGATGGATGAAGGGACCTTTCGAACTAAAGAAGGTATGCCTCTCCCAAGAGGGGATGAGACTTTTGAACAATATAGTGGAGGTAATAGAATCTATTATAAGGACCCTCTTGGAATTCATAGTGGATTTGGTCAAATTCCTCCAAAGAGAAAATCCTCCATAAATTGTATGTGTTGTTCAATCCTTATCTAACTCAGGTTACCTGCAGAATAACCCATGTAAGCAACCTGTGTGAATACATAGGTCAAGCAACTACGGTCACCATGGTATAACCAATGCTTGGGAAAACAATTGATGGTATAAATCCAATGCTGTGGGAAAACAACGAGGTCCCATCCACCTATGGGCATGGTAGAAAATGTAATTAAATTCCCAAAAGCACCAATTTCAAGGAGGTAAAGGTACTAGAAAACTACCAAATATGAATAGAACCCCACAAATATCTTTGACACTGTGGAAGGCATTAGAGGGATATCTATGAAACCAACTTCACAAGTGATCCCTTGTGCTTAACGTCATGTGCATCCTCCCTTGAGGACACCAACTATACAATGGGTTTCACCACTCTCTGGTCAGACACATACATTGAGTTCGATAGCCTTGGAGAAGTTTACTCATGAAATCCTATTCAAAGGACCTAGATCTCATTATTGTTTGTGTACTTTGAAAATAAAATCGCTTCTAATCAATTAATTTTAATTATTCAACTATATTTAGTGGTTTCTTATTACTCAAGAGGTGCGATCATGAAACCGATGGTGTTAAGACTCAACATATATAAAGAAGAAGCAAATGTAAAAAGATTGCTCAGTAATAGTATTGATTTTTCAAAGAAATGAAATGTTTCTAAATGTAATTCTCGTGGATGCACCTCTTCAATTTTAATGAAGTGCAATTTTTCCTATAATGCCAAAACTAATGTAATGCATCCAAAAGTGAAAATGCTCTAAGTAAATGAAACAAAGTAATTTTTTGTATTGTAAATATAATAAAATGAAATGCAAGGAATGAATAATAACCTCTTAGACATACCCTACTGCAAGCACCATAAGACAAGCCAAGAAGGATGCTAGGAAGCAACTACCCAGACTAGAATGCAAGGACTAAAAATGAGAAAAATGATAAGAAATAAGTTCTCCCAAAGAATTCAACAATGATGAAGCTTATGATCAGAGGAACTCAATAGTCGTGAAGATGGACCCAAAAAGTCTCAACAACCAATAAAACTCTCCCCAACAAACACTAAACCTAGCCAAAATGACTTAGAAAATAGTGCATGCAATTATTCAAGGAACAAAAGTGTGTGTACATTCCCTAAGCATAGAAAATAAGCATATGTACACAACTGCAAGGGAAAAACTATGTATGCTAAAGAATACATTGATTGGGCAAGGGTTAGTCCAAGAAAATCATATGCAAAGTAAAAAAAGGTTGTCATGAAACATGGGACATGTGAACCTCAGAAAACAAAGAAATCTAGAAATAAAGGAGAAAAATCACTAAATACCCTAAAAGGGAGATATCCCCAATGGAGTGGCAATTTTGTTATGAGAAAAATATCTATATGGTTTGGGAAAACCACAACAAATGGAAAGAAACCCATAAATCAACTATAACTTCAAGTATGCTAGAGAAATGGAAATGATAACAAAGGAAGGATAGAATCCTACCTCGTCCTCGTGATGTCCGAAGAAGACCAAGACTAATCTCACAATCCAACACTTGATTCCTCCAACTTGTTCTCAACAACAAAGGTACATAAGCATATGGAAATTGCATAAAGTGTTATCATATAAAATAGCATAATACACTAACATATAATAAATATTCCCATGGAAAATAATACAAATATTTGCAACATATAATTGACGAAAAAGAGTATTTCTATTAATGTAATCAGTAGAAGCACATAGGTGACAAAATTCTCAGTAATGACACATATCGAAACCGAGAAACCGATTCCCTCCACCTGGGCCTTCAACCCTTTCTTCACATGAAAGACATTTAACCTCACAAGTAGTAGGAGTAATTGAGTTTATCCTTATCAATATAGGAAGATTTTGGGGGGCTGAACAAAAGAAGTTCAAAATTTCAAGGACAAAGGGATGCATACTCAAAATGAATTAATTTCTCCAGAGTAAATCTGCTCTCAAAGTTGAATTATCTATTAGGCTTGGATATGGCTCAATCTATAGCCTCCAAATGGAACTTAAGGGCCGCTCAGAATGCTTCCAATATATGGAAGGCCATGACTATGGATCTCAGGAAATGGTACAAAATTGACACATATTTTAATTCTTGGAGCACAAAACCCAATGTACATGGGATGTAATGGAGAAACTGGTATTACACAGAAACTATTTAACCTGACCCACGACACAATGTAAGTTTGATTTTTTACCTGAATGCTAAAAATAGGGGAATTTGAGAATGAGGAAGTAGCCATCAAAGTAATATTATGCACTGAGTGTGTGGCAAAATTCTTATATCATCTCTTGAATCAACTCACCAACCATACCATAATAATTTTACTATTAAAAAAATTCTATCTTGCTTTGTCATTCATTTGTTCAATCACCAGATATTGATCACTTTGGTTAATATTTTAGTTTCTTGACTCCATTCCCAATGCTCATTTCCTCAACCCAACCAACCACACTATAAAACCCATCCTTGTCTAAAGATCTGGACATTATGACTAAATTTCATTGAGGGAGACCCCTTTGGTTGGAAAGGCCGGTTTCTAGCCTAGAGATTGGTTTGAAAGGGTTACCATGGAAATTTCCCCGTACATCCAAGAAAATCACTCGAGTGATAGCAATAGCCCTGACAGAAACAACATTTCTAATCGTACCACAAGAAACATTAAATGAAATGAACACTATGTAATGTGTTTTAAATGGTCCCAAGACTATGTAAAAGTAAGTTTAAATGGTACAAGACTAATGAAAGTAAACAAAATTTTTATAAATTGATTAATAAAGCATGACCATCTAGATCGATGATTTTCTCAAATACTTCTTCAGCCACCGAATGAAACTCATTTTTGTCTCCTTCAAACATTCACATCCATGAATTATATCTTCATAGGCAATGAGGATGCTACTTGTAACATTAAGGACAAGTATATTGGCCTCTTCACGACCAAGTGGTGCTCTATGGATCATAGCAAGTGACTGAATTCATCCAGTGCCATCAATAGCATTGTCATATGGATCTGGTGTGTTAACATTATCACCTACCTATAATACTTCACACTCTGTTGGACTTAAAGGGCACTGCCAAAAAAAAGTATACATAACATAAGAAACAATTAAATTCCAAAAACATGCATTAATTATTTATAACAAAATTAAATGCACTCACTGAGTCAATATTTGAAATACGTCCAACAAGAGTTGTACACACTGATCAAGAATGATGAGGCACATCAATGTTGGGAGATCGTTTAATTTTATCCTGCATGTGATTACATCATGCACATATCAAATATAACATTATAAGGACACAATAATATAGTAGAAAACTAGTAAATATAACATTAAAACACTAAAAATCAGACCTAAACTAATTAAATCAGATTATGAAATCAAGTGAAGAAATATTTGTAGGGGAATGATAATTAGCATACCTCGTATAAATCAATACAACATCCATTATTTTTCCATGAAGCAATGATAGGTTCAATGGAGGTGGCTATGGTTGACACTATCTTTGTCAACCCATTTATGCATTCCATTACTTGTTTATAATTCGACTCACTATCATTTTCAACATACATAGATGTGGTTAGGATTTCAACTTCATTAGATGGCAAGGATCTTTCTGTTGAATTTTTCGATATATGCTTATGTTTGGGAATTGTCTATATCTGTCATTATATAATGGTCATTCATTTCACTCACATCAATTTTTGATCTATTAGCTCCTTGAACCTACAAATAATTATCAACACATAATTAGTTGGATATATATATGGATCAAAATGCAATATAACATGATGTACTTCCAAATATACTTACAAAAATGCCACACATAATGTATTCAACAAAGTATCCATATACTTACAAACATTTTTTGATTGGCTTGCCACCCACCATGACCCAAAATAAATCAACCCCTCACATTATCTCTTTCTAACTTCCCTTTTGTACTCTTTTGCACATACTCTTCAACACACATACTTTCCTTCAAATCCTCCCACTATTTGGGATTCAAGTTGATGTCCCTTTCTTTTCCATCCAAGATTGATTTTCTGCATTTATGCTTAAAATTATTAATCAATTTTCTTATTTTCTTCTTAGGAATATCAGGAAATCCTTCCACCAAAAGTCTCAAAGGAATTTTCCATTTGTTGAATCACTAGATCCACATTTCTTCCATATTGATCTTCAAAATTGGCTTTGGTTACATACAAATGAGACCTTACTCTCGTGCCCAACTTTGAGGCCCACCTTGGGGAATTTGTCCCAACAAGTTCACCATATTTTATCTCAACAAAATAAGCCTTCTTCCCTTCTAATTTTATTTCTTTGTCTTCTCTTTCTGTGGACCTATAAATACCTTCATTGATTCTGTGTCTTTTTATGAAAGCTGATAAATCTTTTTTAGTTGAATCAAGACTGGGTGATTTTCA
This sequence comes from Picea sitchensis, assembly GCA_010110895.2. NCBI lineage: Eukaryota > Viridiplantae > Streptophyta > Pinopsida > Pinales > Pinaceae > Picea > Picea sitchensis. The sequence continues at coordinate 13,843 of SNQJ01S0014640.1, forward strand.
ATGAGGACTCATGTTTGTGGACACAATAGGCATGGATGATTTTAGAGGCTAAATTTTCACCATGGCTAATTTTCCATGATTTTTCCAAAAACTAGGATTCGCTATTTTAAAAAATGATTTGCCTCAATTCTATAGGGATTAAAATTATTTACCTTTTAAAATATCGGCCAAAATTTTTATAAAAACTATATAAACTTTGTAAATTTGAATATTTTTACAAAAAATATTCAAATATTTATAGTTGGTATATGAAGGATTAAAGATTTGCCAAGGTTTCTACATTTTAAAACAAATTTCCATCTTTAAAATCATCCCCCATTAATAGGTGTTATAATTTCTTTGGAATTTGATGGCCTAATTGGTTCCTTATTGACCACATTAGGTGTAGCACTAACTATCTCACTATTTTTCTTATCTTCCTTCAAATATTTTCTTTTAATTTAAAATAAAGTCTAAACCCCATTCTGATCCATAATATATCATGGGCCAATCAGAGTTCTGGTATCCACCATTTCCTTTCTGGTAGGATAGTATCCTCCTTCCAACTAGTTTATAAAAGGTTGTAAGGGAATTGTAACACCCCAAGGATGAGCCCCAATTGTATTTTTGAATTGTAATTATGTTTATAGGTTTGTCAACCAAGTGTTATAAGATGAGACTTACATTTTTATTAGGCCACGTATCCTAGATGATTAAGGCCATGAGCCCGATTTTTTGCATGTAGGGTAAGGGAGTGGGCTAAGTGTCTAGGCATAGGAGCTAAGATATAGGATTAATTCTAAAGGAATAATATTTTATTATTATTTCCCAAAGGCTATGTTTGACATAAACCTGTTGTCCTAAGTTCCCCGGAAAGAGAATGAGTGCTATGGAACTCATGCAACAAGCAGCTACTGTGTGCTCTAATTGGGTGCATGTAGTTATAGCTGGGAAAGTCAGTTTGTTGCGGGTTCTCTTCTGATTCTGGAGTTGATCCCCATCCATGGGTGGGGACCAGTCTCGAAGTTTCCTCACAACCCTTATGATGCTATGGAAGTCTGTCACCCTTCTCGATTCATCCAGTTATTCATGCTCGCACCTGTACCTTTCCTGAGTCATTTTGTGCCTTAATGGTTGTTGTTTCTTCCATCACTTGAGTGATACCGAACCTTGTTGTTGTCATCACCATTAATGGATTTTATTTAGAAGGTTGAAGAAGCAAGTTATCATGCTTGTGGTTTGAAGAGGGTAGCTGTCGCCTGGACCTAAGAAGCGGGTTTTCAGGTCTGCAAGAAACTCTCCCCATGTGAGAGAGGTTGTTGGGGAAGTGTTTTCCCAGAGGGAGCCCACCTACAACTATAATGCTTGTAGAATTCCTTTCCATCCTGTTATTCAAGCCCTAGAAGGGAAGTGGTATGTAGCGTAAGGACCTGCTGAAAGGTGAGAAGGTGCTAAGAACCAATATCAGATCTGCAAATATAATTCAATAATAACCAAGAATAAACCATAAATCATTCACCATAACATGAACACAAGAAATAGAGAAAACTTTGAGCTAGGGTAATGCCATATATTAACTCTTATGGAAGAATAAAACCCTCAAGCAATCCTTGTTCGTACAATCACAATATTCTTCACCATGTTTCATTACATTGCCTAGACTTTTATATAGCTCTCCTATCTCCTAGAACCTCTAGAGAGCCTTCTCAACATTTATTACATCTAACTACCATAGTGGGCCTTATTACATAGTGGACCTAGTCCACCTACATTGAATGACCACATTCCCATATATTAAAATGACTAACACATAACTATTATTCCCATTGGGTGCAATTCCCTAGTAGTACCCATATTACTCCCTAGGTATACCACACACATTCCATCCCTCTTCACATGTTTTGTCCCTAAACATTAGAAGAAACCATACACATGCACCGCTAAGCAATGTAGCCAACTGGTACCAAGTATGACCATCCATCCATCCCAATGGAAAGTCTCTAACATGATGTCTATCCGCTACCTTTCAACCCTTATCTTTCTCTGCATAATGTCGTATGTTCGCCTTTTATCCTCAGATTCTTTCCCCGTCTGGTACCTCACTGGTGCATAATTGTGTTCATGCACATGCCCTTGCCTTACGACTTTTGCACTTATATGATGTGGATGCATGATATACAACAACTATAGAATTTGTCTTTTTCTTCAAATCAGCAACACTTTGTGCCTTGAGTCAATGACCTCCTTGGGGCTTCCCCGACATGTCCTTCTTTCCTAGTTTTAAATGTTCCTTTTGTAGACTATACCTCTGATTCAACTTCAGAGTGACAATAACTTCTGTGATAGCCTCCATGGGTCCATCTTCTTACTAAGACACATCTTGTAATGTGATTTTCTTTTTCTTTGTACACAACTTTAAAAACTTCTTTGCACATTAATATAATGGTACCCACTGATTCTATTCAAGGATATCCCAAAACAATATCCACTTCATTCATATCCATAGCATAAAATCTGAATGCAACACATATTTATCCATGGTGTAATCTTCAAATCTTTAAAATTTGAATATTTGCAATCCTCAACATGTGTGCTTTGAATATTTTTATTGAACTTGCAATCTATTAACTAACTTAACATTGATAAAATTATGCATGCAACTAGGGTTAATAGAAACAACGATATTTTCTTTATGAATAAACCATGAACTTGTATTATAGATTTTCACATGAAAATAAACTCTTGTTCTCTCTTTATCCTCATTTTCCATGAGACCACTTTTCTAACAATATTTTTCAAATTCTACATTGGAAAGTCTCATCATCTCCTCATAATCAAGCCATTTCACTCAAATGGCAGCATCACCTTGCAATTTGAGATACCTTAATGGTGCCAAGTATCTCCCCATACTGTTTTTTCTTTCTTTAATGAATGATTCACTACTAGGGCCATCAGATTTCCATGTGAAATACATCTTTCTATGAAACCCAAAAAATAGATTGATAAGTTAATCGCTTTTTCCGGAAAACCCCGAAAAATTGTTGAATTTAAAATGCTCATAACTTTACTTCCTGAACTCAAGTCATTATTTTTGAAATTGGGTATTTTTCCTAGAGGAATTCAAATACCCAATTTGTTTTTTCAAATTATCTCATAAACTTTATATCTGAACCTGAAGTGTGCCGCCCTCTTCTTCCCTAAACAATTCCCGCAAAAGAGAAACAACAACCTTCCATTCTTTTGGCCAAGGAAAGTGCCTCGACAATTGTTAAGTACCTATACCAAATATGCAAATATATTTCAATAAACACAAGAATAAAACCATAAATCATTCACCATCATTTAGAAATTGACAAGAATAGAGAAAACCCTTGGAGGTAGGGTAACACCATATATTAATCCCTTATGGAAGTATAAAACTCCTCAAGCAATCCTGCTTGTACAATCAACATTCTTCACCATGTTTCATTACATTGCCTAGACTTCTCTTTATATAGCTCTCCCTATCTCCTAGGAACCTTCTAGAGAGCCTTCTCATATTTATTACATCCAACTACCATAGTGGGTCTTTATTAATATAGTGGACCTAGTCCACCTTACATTGAATGACCACATTCCCATATATTAAATGACTAACACATAACTACATTCCCATTGGGTACCTCCCTAGGTACCCCATATTACCTCCCTAGGTATACCACAAAGGGGGATGTAAGGTAGCCACTACCTCTCTAGCTACCTTACAGAAGGGGCACACTTCTTTAGGTGGGACAAACATGTGGGGAATGAGAGGCTATAGGCTGTTAGTGTGAGTTGGCCCTGGGAGAAAATCCTTCTTGTTGATCTGTGCAACCTTCTTGTTGTCCTTGCATACCCTAGGAATCCCTTTCCTGGTGGAGTTTAGTCTGAGCTCGGGGGTGACACATTGTCGAGCATGATGAACAATGTGGTCTAAGGCTAGGAGGTTTGTGGAAGGTCTGCATGCAACTTGGTGGTCATTTATTGAAAGATAAGTACCAAATATCTGTTAATTGTATGTTGTGTAATTGTAAATGTGTTATGAATTGATGAGTAAGGACTGGATATATCATCTATGTTGTGTTTTTCGGCTTACTGTTATTTCCACATTAATCTGTGTATGGTTAGAAAATGTTGTGTGTATACATATATTTTCGGTATGTTTTAATGATTATTTCCGCAAGAATAAGTGCCATGAATAGAACATTGTAACTGCTAATTGTCTTAGATATGCATGCATATAAATTCACAAAATGGTATCAGAGCTAAGTGAAACATCCGAGAAGTGGCATTGCCCAACCTGTTGGTGGTTGGGGACGTCACCAGAATCATCCCCGAGGAAGCCTCTTGCCAGAAGAAAGTGACATGATACAGGTTACTCATGTGAGGATTTATGTTTCCCCCATATGAAAGAACGTTTTTCAAGGTCCTTCCCATACCATAAAATTGACTCTCCCTTGATGAAACACCATAGGTTATAGGAAGGGTTTCTATAAGAAAAGCATTCTTAGGAGTTGGCATCATTGAAGAAGGAATGACAGATGGGATATAAGAAGTAAAAGGACCTCCCATTTGTGAACTCCACCCTGGAGGATTGTATCTACAATTGGGTATAGAGGAAGGAGGATTCCAACTTCCTACTATGGTAATTGGTTGAGAGATATTCTCCCCACCAAAACTAAAAGAAGTATAAGGATTTGTCGTGCCTCCATACCAAAAACTAGGATTTACATTAGACATTGAGATGGATGATGACAAGCTCGAAGTCATATATGTCATACCAAAAGAGAAAGGATTAGAGGCCCAAGGTATCGATTGAGTATTATGATTAGATGTACCAACTAGGAATACAAAAGGATTTGTCACCATTAACAAAGTAGAGACCATGGGATGGGTAGCATAAAGTGAGGGATTCTCGAAAATCCAAAAAATTGATGATGAGGGAGTCGATGGGACTCCACTAATAATAACATAGGCTGGATTCGAAGGGATTCCTGACACATTCATGTGTGGCTCAGTAATCATGGTAGGATGGTTGTGAGTATGAACGATGGAGATATATGTACGACATTTATTAACTCTATGCATTTTAGGAGGTGGCTTCAGTAACAGAACAAACTATGGTACCTGGATCAAAAGACAGAGAGATCGGTGGGGAGGTTGTTCTTGCTCCATGATGACTCAGAACTTGCAATGAAAAATAAAATCCTAAGGCCACCTAGTAAACAAATAGAACACCCCTAAATAAAACTAAATGCCAATGCACACAAATAGGATATGATGGTTGGAAGGAACTCCCAAACTAAATACGTATGGATCTCCCAAGAGGGGATGAGAATCTCAAACAATATAGTGGAGTTAATAGAATCAGTTATAAGGACCCTCTTGGGCTTCATTGTGGATTCGATCAAATTCCTCCAAAGAGAAAATCCTCCATAAATTCTATGTGTTGTTCAATTCCTATCTAACTGAGGGTACCTGTAGAATAACCCCTGTAGGCAACCTGTGTGAATACCTAGGTCAAGAAACTATGGTCACCATGGTATAACCAATGCTCAGGAGAACAATTTCAGGTCTGATCCACTGTATGGACATGGTAGCAAAGCCCGAAGTCCCAAAAGCACCACCTCTTAAGGAGGCAAAGGTACTAGAAAAACCCCTAAATACGAATAGAACTGCATAAATATCTTTGACACTAGGAAGGTATTAGAGGGCTATCTCTGCAAACAACTTCACATGACCTCGTTCTTAACTCTGGTGCGAGTGGATCCTCCCAAGGACACCAATTATACAATGGTTTTCACCACTCCCTGGTCAGACACATACATTGAGTTTGATAGCCTTGGAGAAGTTTACTCATGAAATCCTATTCAAAGGACCTAGATCCTAATCTTGTTTGTGTACTTTGAAAAATAAAATATTTTCTAATCAATTTTAATTATTCAACGTTAATTTTAGTGGCTTCTACTTACTCAAGAGGTTCGATCGTGAAACTGATGGTGTTATGACTCAGCATATATAAAAAAGAAGAAAATGTAAAATCACTTCTAATTAATAGTATTGATTTTTCAAAGAAATTATATGTTTCTAAATGTAGTTCTCAAGATGCAATCTCTTCAATTTTAATGAAGTGCAATTTTTCCTATCAGGCCAAAACTAATGTAATGCGAACAAAAGTGAAAATGATCTAAATAAAATGCAACAAAGTAATCATTTTTGTATTTTAAATATAATTAAATGAAAATGCAAGGACTAAATAAACAACCTCTTAGAAAGACCCTAATGCAAGCACCGAAATAAAAGACAAGCAGGATGTCAATAAGCGACTAACCAGACTAGAATGCAAGGACAAAAAATGAGAAAAATGACAAGAACTAGGTTCTCCCAAAGAATTCAACAATGATGAAGCTTCTGATCACTCTGTAGGAACTCAACAGTTAGGACATGGACCCAAGAAGTCTCAACAACCAATAAAACTCATTCAACAAACACTAAACATATCCAAAAATACTTAGAAAATAGTGTATGCAATTGTTCAAGGAACAAAAGCATATGTATGTGCCCTAAGCATAGAAAATAAGCATATGTACACAACTACAAGGGAAAAAATATGTATGCTAAATAAAACATTGACTAGGAAAGGGTTAGGCCAAGAAACTCACATACAAAGAAAAATAGAGGTTGTCAAGAAACATGCGACACAGAAACTTAGAAAAACGGAGAACAAAATAGGAGAAAAATCACTAAATACCCCAAAAGGGAAATATCCCTAGTGGAGTGGCAATTTTTTTACGATGAAAATCACTCTATGGATTGGGTTAAACCACAAAAAATGGAAATAAACCCATGAATCAACTCTAATCTTAGGTATGCTAGAAAAATGGAAATGCTAACAAAGGAAGGATAGAATCCTATCTCGTCCAGACGTCTGAAGAAGACCAATACTAATCTCACAATCCAACACTTGATTCCTCCAAATTGTTCTCAACAACCAAGGTACACAAGAATATGGAAATTTCATAAAGTGTTAGCATATAAACTAACATAATCCACTAACATGTATAACGAATATTCCCATGGAAAATAATACAAATATTTGCAACATATAATTGGACGAGAAAAGAGTATTTCTATTAATGTAATCATCAGAGGTACATAGGTGACAAACTTATGTAACGACACATATTGGAACCGAGAAACCAATTCCCTCCACCTAGGCCTTCACCACTTCAATCCTCCACAAAGACAAGCTCACAAGTAGTAGGAGTAATTGAGTCTATCCTTCTCAAGATAGGAAGAGCTTTGGGGCTCAACAAAAGAAGTTCAAACTCTCAAGGACAAAGGGATGAATACTCTATTCGAAGTGAAATTTCTCCAGAGTGTCTTTTCTCTCAATCTTCAATCCCTTAAAGGATTGTATATGGCTCAATTTATAGCCTCCAAATGGACTTCAAGGGTATGTTCAGAGAGTTTCCAATATATGGAAGGTCAAGGATCATGGATCTCGTGAAATGGTACGAAAACTCGACATATCTTTTAATTTTTTTATCACAAAACCCAATGTACATGGGATGTAATGGAGCAACCTACGTATACACAAGCTATCTAACTATGGCTCGTGTATATGTACAAAAGTTTGAATTTTTTACTCTGGAATGAGAAAAATAGGGAATTTGAGTTCGCAGAGGGAAAGGGAAGGCCATCAAAGTAATATGAATGGAGTGTGGAAAAAAATTATATAACAACCGGTTTGAATCGACTCAGCCTGAATCAACTCAAGTTGAGTCTAAGTCAAGTCAAATTCAAGAACAATGATATTGTTTCATCTAGTAGAGTCAACACTCCCTAATAATGTGTATATGGTTCTAATCAAAACTTTTTTCATTAATACCCAAATCCTTTTGAAATAGAGTGTGCACTCCTACATCACTCATCTTGCTGACATATATCAATTTTGTTGAAAAAATAGAAATGTGTAGCACACCTGGAAGGGTTATACTCCTCCCATCCTGCAATATCAGTCAAACTCTTCCTTTTCCGACAATTTTGGTTGTCTAGTTGTACCCCAAGAACACTTATCCTCCATATTGTTCATATTTGTAGAGACATTCTTTATGTTGTGTAATATGATAATATGCTCATGATTCTATCAACCAAACATCTTGATCAGACTGTGTACTGGTCGATGCCAGATACACATCACCTCCCTTATCTGGAGTCATCTTTCTCTTAGTCGACTGCTTCTCATTGGATCATGTACTAACTTCCATTTCCTTCGAATTGTAGTCCCTTTTGTAATTCCCAATTTTACCAATTTTCTATAATATTCTCGTCGAATGAACTATGGATTTATATCTACCCTTCAACTTATACTTTCTATCAGAGAATTTTCCTTTATCTCTATCAACTGATCGATCTCTCAGAACTAAAGCTTATTTGGTAGATCCTTCCATGTTCTTCCTTCTCATTTCTTCTCACAGTAGATATGCAACCACGTATTATAGCGCTAATGTGGTTGTATTACTCCCTATATCCACGACTAATCTATCCCAGGAGTCTGGCAAATAACATAATATGATAATACGTTTATCCTCCTCGGTGATTTTAATATCTACAAAAGATAATAGGATTATAATGGTATTGAACACATTTAAATTCTTAGTCACCAAACTATCATCACTCATCCTTAGAAGATATAGATTCTTTATGAGAAAAAACTTATTTAGCGAGTATTTGGACTGGTACAAGCTCCCCAACTTGTCCCACAGCTTCTTGGTCAAATCTTCACCTGAGACATTCAGTAGTACAAAATCTACAAGACAAAGTTGAATTGTACTCCTTACTCTTATCTCGAGTTTATCCCATTCTTCCATCGACATAACTATTGGCATGGTACCTAGATAGACTGTTGTCCATTATTCTCGATCTACAAGGATATCTTCAATTTTAAGCTTCCAAAGATCAAAATTATGGTCATTGAATTTTTTGATCTCTATTCTCGAGTTACTCGCCATTCTTTAACACAATTCTTTAAATATTTCTACCTTAATACTCTTATTGAACCTAGGTTTTAACTCAGATATAAGGTTGTTAAACCAAGCTCCAATACCACATGTTAGGAAATGAGACACACTTCCACACTAAACCTAGAAGAAGAGATACAGAAAGAGTTATCTTAAAAAAGAAAGTAAATGACAAAGAAAACACACACTACACAGATATTTTACCCTAGAATCCCACTAGGAAAACCAACATTCCTTGAGAATTATGCTCTCTTGTTGTCCTATTCATTGAGAATAAAAGGTTACATGTCTAACCTTGTTCCACACGTAAGACACTATCGCAATCATAGAATCTCTCTTACACAAGAACAACCCTGTAGCCAATTTGTCTTACATCTACATGACCATCAACCTCTAAAATTACAGACTCTTGCTGATTAGCAACTCATCATCTAAATATTGATTACAACATGCCTTCTTTATAGGATTTAAAAAAGTAAAACCATAAAGAAAAAGTTCCCAAAAATGATTATAGATCCACAAAGATTATTGGCTACAAATCCCACAAATCTTGGGATTATGTTACATTTGACTACCAAGTCGCAATACCATCGACTACCAGTTGCTCTTCACTTGGTATTTAGTAAGTTTCCACATGACCACCAATCAACCTATTGTAGGTTGACCTCTTCAACTTGTTTTCAATGTCTTTACCATGTTGAACCACCTCGACCTTCGACTTCAACTTTACCTGGTCGACTCACCTTGACCTTTGACTTCGACTTTACCCGGTCGAATCACCTCGACCTTCGACTTGTTGTCGATCCACCTCAACTTCGAATGTCATTGCAAAGAATATAACAACCCAAAAAACTTTGGGCTTAGTTTCCTTTCCCATGTGTGTGGTATTGACCCATGATTGTTTGAACAAGTTGTCAATTGAGAAGTNACCTTCGACTTGTTGTCGATCCACCTCAACTTCGAATGTCATTGCAAAGAATATAACAACCCAAAAAACTTTGGGCTTAGTTTCCTTTCCCATGTGTGTGGTATTGACCCATGATTGTTTGAACAAGTTGTCAATTGAGAAGTTGTATCCTTGACGACCATTCCTAGGGATTCACATAGGTTGACTGTAGGTGGGAAGTACGTATGGGACTTGAGGCATACGTTGAACCTTTGTTTCAATTTCCCTGGAGGGTGTCCATCTTCACAAGGGTATTGTCACTATTAAGGGTTGTTATGTGTGATTTACCATAACTATCTATCACACCTTTGATATCCAAGTATCAAGACTTGACATCCCCCAAGGGTTAGTTTTTAGAAGGTCCCCTTTATCCATTAGTTTTCATGTTGATATCTTAGATTTTCTAGGGGTGTGCTCTTTGGTTCCATGTCTAGTCGAGAATAGGTTTGTTTTTTCTTTGTTAAAACACATTTATTCATTTTAGCTAACCGAATTCCCTGACCATCACATAGACAATGCAAACTTTCTCCTAAGGAGGAATAACCACCACTAGTTAGGAGAAGGTTGTTGTCCACTATGAACGACATTGACTCAGTAGAGTCAGAGAGGGGTTTATTAGGTTCTTAGGACAGTGGGAGTGTAGCTATTGAAGTGGCTGATGAAATACCTCCATCAAACTTCAACCCTCTTTTGATTGGTCCTTTCGACCCCATACTCCTTAATTATATAGAATTTACAATATTACAATATAATATTGTAAATAATTTTAATATGAATTTAATTATTATTATGTTTATTCAAATTTTACAATAACAATAATTATTAATTTATTATATATGAATAAATTTATTATGTTAAGATATAATGGTGATGATGATGATGATGATTAGAATCCATTTAGACCATAATTGGTCTATTGGACCTTAAGAAAGGAAATAAATTACTTAGATTTCTTTAGAATATTAAACATGTGCTAAAAAACATTGAGAGAAGCGTTCCAAGATCACCATATTTTTGTTGACTTAGGAGATTAGGAAGGTCCGTATTGTGACCGATATTTTGAAATTGTGATTTAATTTGGGTATAAGAAGGGTACTCTAGGAGAAAGTGCTTTTCATATTCAATCCACTTAGTGTCACAAAGATGATAGATTCTTGTGTCCCATGGTGTTTTGAGAATTTTCCAACACACGGTTTAACTCTATAGCTCGTGGGGGTTCATTCGTATTTTATAAATGTTTTTTTTCTTCTTTACACTAGTCAAGACTGAGAAATACTTTTGATCTTCTAGATTAGGGTTAACCACCTCCTTGTAGTATCTAAGCTTCCTTTTATTTTCTAATTCTTTAGTACACCATAGATACTGTTTAAATGTATATGTAATAATATTTTTAATATTATCTATATTATGTAGAATCACATCTTCAGGTATTCCACAATGATTTAGCCAATACTTGGCATCTTGATGCCACCCTCGCTTGACCCACTGGTGGTTTTGGCTAGAATTTGAAGCAATTTTGGGGAGCCTCTTATCATCCTTGTTGTTTATCTTATTCTTGTCTATTACGTACCTAATCATAGTTTAGCACTTAATGGGGGAAAGGCTCACTTATATGAGGAGGATATGATAGGGTATATTAGCTTTAATTTTGAGATTATAATTTATAAAATTCTTTTGAACCTTATCTATCTTTCTGTTGGATTCTCCAGAGATAATGCGTCTACAAACTTCACATCCATATAATATAATAGGAGTGATTAGAGCATCAAAGAGTATTTTTTTATTAAATATCACAACCAAAGTTCCGCTAGTTTACACTTGTTTCTAGGTCCATAGTAGTATTTCCACCCTCCATTTATCCTTTTCTCAACAAGGGACCTCACGAACTAAAGAAGTTAATATGGCTGAAGGGACCTCCCAAAATAAAGAAATTATACCTCTCCCAAGAGGGGATGAGACTCCCGAACAATATACTAGAGGTAACATAATCCGTTATAAAGACCCTCATGGGATTCATAGTGGAGTTGTTCATATTCCTCCAGAGAGAAAATCCTCCATAAAGTCTATGTTGTGATGTCCCCGACTACCAGCCCTTGTTGGGTAATGCTACCTAACCACTGTATCATTTTATTTTCTTCTCTGATACTATTTTGTGACTTTATATGCATGCATATCTATCTAATGTGAATTAATAACTATAGCATTATGTTCATACATTATTGATGCGGAAAAAACATTAAAACATATAGACATTATACAGAGTCAATTCTAACAAAATTATAACTTAATTTCAAGATACATCATATAGAGAATAAAGATTTGGTACTTATATTTTAACATGTGACCACCAACTACGTGCATACCTTCCATGAACCTCCCAGCCTTATACCATGCTGCTCATCACGCTCAACAGTGGGTCACCCCTGACCTGGGATAAAAATCCACCCAGGGAAAAGGAATCATAGACCTAGGATGAGGCTACGAGAAATTTCACTGTGCAATTGGAAGGATTCTCTCCAAGGAGCCTACTTACGCCCACTACTCATGGAATATCATTCCCCACATGCCTATCCCACCTCAGGAATATGCACCTTCACTATTCCACATTCCATCAGCTACTCCATTTCCCTTCCAAGGCTTCAACAACAAGCCAGATCAGGAATTCTCAGAGCTCTGTAGCCGATACTGAACTCCCTCGAGGATAAATCACTTCCCAACAAACTCTCTCACCTAGAGAGAGTTGCTCACATGCATAACAACCTGCCTCTTCAACCACGGGCCTCACAACCCACCTCTTCAACCATGAGCCTAACAACCCGCCTCTTCAACCACGGGCCTGACAACCCGCCTCTTCAACCACGGGCCTGACAACCCGCCTCTTCAACCACGGGCTTGAAAACCCACCTCTTCAACCACGGGCCTAACAACCCACCTATTCAATCCATGACCACCAACAATCGGGTAAGGTAAGGGAATTACTCAACAGTTTACAGTGGTTCACGAAGGCGGAAACGATTATGGCTATGTACTTTCTCAGTGTGTACGAGAACTGCACAGGGGATGGCCAACATGATAAGGATGGACTCGTAGGAAACTAAATGGCCACACTAATTAGAATGTTGAGAACGAGAAAGGAAAAAGTGGTGAGAATGGTAATCTTGCATAATCGTGAGAGGGATGCAATGGTCGGATAGGACTCCTCTGTAAGGTGGTCATAATAGTGCATGAACCCCCAATAAAGGTGGAATTTCCAACATAAATATGCATTCATCCTAGGTGTCCCTTGGCTCTGTAGGAGCACGATACTCTCCACTTCGATTTTGTTCCTCATCTCAAAGGAACTTAGGATAAATGGGTTTATTTTCCCAACTTTAGTACTTTTCAGGAATACATTATAATATTCCCTTGGGTTAAGCCCTCAAGCTTAGCCCCTCTTTCCTAGCCTCCCAACCCCATTCCTTTTCCTACCCAGTGGATATTAGTCCCCCATAACTCTTTCTTCATGGTTGGTCTACACATAGAGATGTATTTTTTTTATTAATAATCTGTATAATTACATATACAAAAATCAGGCCCACTGACCTTAGCATCTAGGATCCTCTGCCTAATAAACACATAATCCTACCAGCTTATAATTACTTGTCTCACCAGCCTACAAATATCATTACATTTTACAAAGTCTCTACCTTGGGGTGTTACAATCCCCTCCCCTTATTTTTGCACTGTCCTCAATGAAAATCATTTACATAATATCAACAAGATTTTCAAAATCTTCAAAAAGATGTGGGTATTCTACCCACATAGCATCTTCATGCTCCCATGTTGCATCATCCAGACCATACCAAGTCCATTGTACCTTTACAAGTCCTATGACTTGATTATGGAGATGATTTCTTTTCCGATCCAGTATATGCAACAGATGCACCTGAAAATTCCTTTCCTTCTCTACTTGAATCACATTCCAATCAATAACATGATTAGCATCAGGTACATATTTCTTAAGCAATGACACATGAAATTCATTATGTATAGACATGCATGCAGGCAATGCAAGCCTATATGCTACTAGACCAATCCTCTCTAGGATTTCAAATGGCCTACAATATCAAGCTTCCAACTTTGAACAATTTCCCAACTTCAGGGAGATTTTGTTGGCCTTCACTCTCAGGAATACATGATCCCCTACTTTAAATTCCATGTGAGTTATGTTCTTATCAGCACAAAATTTGTTCCTTTCTTGGGAAGCCTTCAAATTCTACTTAATCTTCAACATTTGTTCTTCCATTTCCTTGAGAAACTATGGCCCAACCACTTCCCTATTAGTTGGGTTGTCCCAACTTACTGGGGTGTTGAAATTTCTGCCATAAAGTGCTTCAAACAGGCTCATCTTCAGTGATGCTTGATACCCATTGTTGTAGGAAAATTATACCAAGTGTAGATAATCCTCCCATTTATATGTTTTTCCATCACATACATCCTTAGCATGTCCTTGATCACTTGGTTCACCCTCTCTGTATTCCCATCAGACTCAGGATGATAAGCATTGTTGAAGTTCAAATTTGTTCTGAACCCTTTGAATAACCCCTTCCAGAACTTTGATATAAAATTTGTGTCTCTTTCAGACACAATTGTCTTGGTTACACCATGAAAGTGTGATACTTCCCTCATATAAATATCAACAATGTTAGTTTCCCTATGATTAGTCTTCATAGGAATGAATTGGGCATGTTTAGTAAGCTTGTCCACCACTACCATGATCACACCATGTTGCTTGTTTGTTCTGGGAAATCCTGTGATGAAATCTATTGTCACCACTTCCCATTTCCACTCAGGAATGGATAATGGCTGAAGTAACCCATATGGGTGTCTATACTCAGCCTTTACTCTTTGACATTCCAAACATTTAGCTATGTATTCAACAATCACCCTCTTCATGTCGGGCCAATAATATTGGATCTTGACTGCTGAAACTATTTTATGATATCCTAGGTTTCCTGCATAAGGCACATTATGTGTCTATTTTAAAATCACACTCCTCAATTCTAGAGAATCTCGTACATAAACTTTATTTTTGTACAAGAGAATTCCATCAATTCCCAATTCATAATCTTCAGTTTTTTGGTGCATTTTACCTTGTTGCAATTTTGTTACCAATTCCATGTACTACAAATCTTCTTTTGAAGCTTCAAAAAATATTCCTTTAAGATCCATTTGATACATGATAACGGTTGTAGCATGCAGTTCATGCACTCTCCTACTGAGTGTGCCATCAACTTTGTTTTCCTTTTCTTTGATGTGCTTGATATCAAAGTCATACTTACAGAGAAATTCTAACCATATGTTTTTCCTAGCATTTAGAGTTGGCTGATCAAACAAATACTTCATACTATTATGGTCAGTCCTGAGATAGATACTCTTTCCCATGAGGTAGCACCTCCACTTCTTCAAAGTGTGCACTATGGCTGCCAAATCCAAATCTTGAGTGGTGTAGAGCCTCTCATGCTCTTTCAATTTTCTAGACTCGAAACATATCACAAACCCATTTTGGTTAAGGAATCCACCAAGTCCTTCTTTTTACACATCTGTGCAAACCAAAAAATCTTCATTTGGATCTATAATCCTCAAAATTGGAGCCCTGGTTAATAGTTGCTTCAATTGCTGGAAACTGTTTTTTCATTCTTTTGTCCATTGAAACGTCTTCCCCTTCCTTTGCAAGGAAGTGATAGGGTGAGATATTCTTGAAAACCTTGCAATAAACCTTCTATAGTAGCCAGCTAGATCCATGAAGGATCTGACTTATTTCACATTCTTAGGTGTTTTCCATCCTTTATGTAAGTTTTAAACCGGAAACCCTTAACCGGGAGAAAACCTTTCAACTCTTCATTGTATTAATTTGACTATTCACCATACAATATATATATAATGTTTTTAGGTATTTCATAGATACAAAAAACCTAATCTCTTATTCCAGGATTAATTTATAAATTCGCTAAAAATAGCAAATACTGCCCAAAAACAAATTTCGTGGTGTTGCTCCAAACACTACGCGTAACTACGGGGGGCATACCTGGCCCCCCTTGGGATCCCCATAGGAAGTTCTTAGTGCACAAAACACAAAGGTAATTACTAGAGGGATTTTCATATGCAGTTGTCAAATCTGACGCGCCCACACACACACATGCAAATAATATAACACATACCCAACATTCTCCCACTTGTTATTTTCTTTGCATCCAGGGGTCCAAAGGATTATATAGTTAACAATCCAGGGAAACAATGCCCATTGTTACTCTACACCAAGAGAACTTTTTTGTGCTCATAGAATTTGTCAATGAATCTGCAACATTCTTCAAAGTCTCAACCTTTTCCAACAATACCTTCTTTTCTTCAACCATGTCTCTCACAAATTGATATTGAACAAGAATATGCTTTGTCTTCGAATGATAAGTTGGGTTCTTTGCCAGGAATATTTCACTCTGACTATCACAATATAATCTCACTGCTTTTTGTACCAACCCAATACCTGAACACAATCTCTGTAACCATACTGCTTCCTTGCTTGCATGAGTGGTTGCCATGTATTTAGCTTGTGTAGTTGAGAGTTCCACTACAACCTGTCCTTTACTCATACAACTGATTGCTCCTCCAAATAGGTTAAACACATACCCACTTGTAGATCTTATGTGATCCATATCTACATCCCAGTCTGCATCAACAAATCCATGTATGTCCAGCACTCTGTCCAATCCTGGTCTTCCTTGGTAGCACAATCCATAATTGGTAGTTCCACACAAATACCTGAAGACCCTCTTTACTGATGTCCAATGCTCCTTCTCTGGTTTTGACATATACTTGCTCAAAAATCCCATTGCATGTGCAATGTACGGTCTAGTACAAACCATTTCATACATCAAACTGCCAACGGCACTGGAATACAAAACATGGGACATGCCCTCTTCTTCTTCCCGTGTCTTGGGAAACTAATCTACAGATAAATTTACACCTATGGGAATAGGAACCTTGACCAATTTACTTCCATGCATATTAAACCTCTACATTATCGTCTCAACATATTTTCTCTGATTCAACCAGATTTTCTTGTTTGCACGATCTCTTTTAATCTCCATTCCCATAATGAAGTTAGCAGCACCGAGATCCTTCATGTCAAATTTGGAGGATTGTGTGATTTCACCTCCTTGATAACATCCATGTTATTTCCTACCAACAACATGTCATCAACATACAACACTACATAAATGAAGTGTTTACCAACCTACTTGGAATATACACAGTGATCAACCCTGCTTCTCACAAATCCCAATCCAAGGATGTATGTGTCAAACTTTTGGTACCACATCCTAGGTGATTTCTTCAGACCCTATAGTGACTTCTTTATCTTACAGACCAACTCTTTCTTTTCCTTCACTACAAAGCCTTCTGGTTGCTTCATGTATATTTATTCTTCTAGATCCCCATGTAGGAATGTTGTCTTCACATCCATCTGTTCCACTTCAATATCAAAAGAAGAAGCAATAGATAAAATAAATCTAATAGATGTTAAATTGGCAACAAAAGAAAAAATCTCACCAAAGTCAATTCCCTCTACTTGGGAATAACCTTTTTCTTCTAACTGAGCTTTGTACTTATCCACTTTACCTTATGCATTAAACTTCTTCTTAAACAACCATTTGCTACCAACATATTTTCTTCCAGCTGGCAACTCAACTATATACCATGTCTCATTCGTATCCAAGGCATCCATTTCTTCAACCATGGCCTTCTTCCATAGTTTACTATCCTTTGAATTCACTACTTCCCTGACAGTTCTGGGATCATCATCAGTAATAGATGAAGCAAAATTGGAACAAAAATCGGGTGGAATATACCTTTCTGGTTTCCTTCTTTCTCTCATTGATCTCCTCAATACTGGGGTATGAGGTTCTTCTTCTTCTTATGCTTCATCTTCTTTAGATGATTCAGATTTTGCATCATCCAAGTCAAGCTCTATTTTCTCAGGTTCTTCTTCTTTATTTGGTAGGAATTCTTGTTTGGAAACATATTTTACCTCTCTAAAAACAACATCCTGACCGTAAACAATGTTCTTAGTTTCTGGGTTCCAGATCTTATAACCTTTCACACCATCTTTATAACCAATAAATATACTCTTTTCAGCTTTATTATCCATCTTACGCGTATTTTCCTTTGGAACATGTACATAAGCATCACAACCAAACACTCTAAGATGTTAAATAGAGGGTTTCTTTCCAGTACATACCTCGTGTGGAGTTTTATCATCCAATGCTGATGAGGGTGATCGATTCACCAGGTAACATGTTGTACCCACTGCCTCTACCCAAAATTCCTGTCCTAACTTGAAACCGCTGATCAAGCTCCTTGATTTTTCCATCAGTGTCCTGTTCATCCTTTTTGCTCCATTCTGCTGAGGAGTGTATGGAGTAGTCTTATGCCTTTCTATACCACACTTCTTATAGAATTCTTCGAATTCATTTCCGCAGAATTATCCACCATTATCTGTTCTCAATACCTTTATTTTCTTCTCTGTCTGGTTTTCTACCAGAGCATTAAAATTTTTAAATTTATCAAATACCTGAGATTTCTTTCTAAGAAAATAAATCAATGTGTTCCTTGATAAATCATTTATGAATGAAACACAATACACAGAATTACCTAGTGATGGAACAGGCACAAGTCCAAACACATCACTTTGTATCAACTCTAAAATCCCCTTTTCTCTTGTAGCACCAGATGGGAATCTTACTCGATTCTGTTTACCATATATGCAATGTTCACATAAATAAAAATCTAGAGTGAACTTAGACATACCTTCAACCATACCTTTACCGTGTAGTGTTCAAAGGCCCTTTTCTCCAATATGCCCCAGTCTTTGATGCCACAACATGGTCTTGTTTCTAGGGATAGTATTGGTCTTGTCTTCTTTATTTTTCTACTCATGGACAACAGAACTATTACACCCATTAGTGTAAGTTCTTCCCAACAACTTGTACAGAGTTCTACACCGAACTCCCTTCATCAACACCATTGCTCCTCGTACCATATTGCAAGTGCCCTTTCCAAATACAGTATCCACTCCTGCATCATCCAACTTGCTTACAAATATTAGGCTCTTGGATAGTTTTGGAATGTTCAGAACCCCAGGGAGAGTTCTAATCCTTCCATATTTTAGCAACAACTTAACCCTTCCACGTCCCATGATTTTGGTTGTTGAGTCATATCCTAGGAATACATCACCACCATCATATTTTTCATATTTAGAGAACCACTCCCTGTGAGGAGTCATATGGTATGACGCACCTAATTCGATCAACCATACATCACGGTATGCATGTGTACCTATAGATTCCAAGTAAACATCACCTCCTTCTTCAATGAAGGTTTTCTCCTCTATGGAAGAGGTACTGTCATATCCCTTTGGTTTATCAACCTTCTTAGACTTGCAATCTTTCTTATAATGCCTTGTTTTACCACACTTCCAACATTTCCTCAAAGATTTTCCTGAAGACTTAGACCTAGTTGTAGATTTAGGTCTCCCCCCCCAAATACTTACCAGGATTCTTGTCTTGGGTAGGACCTCTTACAAATAAATCATATGTGTTATGACCATCCATGCTTTTCCACCTCATCTCTTCAGATAACAAGGATGAAACTACATCCTCAGACTTCAATGTAGATTGAGTGGTACTACCAATTGCTACAAACAGATTATCCCAAGACACTGGCAAAGAACATAACAAAGTAATACACTTATCTTCTTCTGCAATCTTAATATTAAAAAAGACAAGTTGACTTACCAGAGTATTAAAGGCATTTAGATGTTCTGTCATAGAATCTCCATCTTCCATCCTAAGATGATGCAACTTGTTTCGAAGAAACAACTTGTTTACTAGGGACTTTGATTGATACAAATTCCATAACTTATCCCATAGTTCCTTGGTTGTAGATTCTCCCGAGAAATTAAACAACACCAAATATTGTAGGCAAAGTCGAATAGTACTCCTTGCTCTTATGTCCAACTTCTCCCAATATTCCTTCGACATACCAGTAGGTGGTGTACTAGTAGTTTGTGTACTAGTAGGTTGTGTACCAGTCGACTGTGTGCCAGTAGGTTGGGTACCAGTAGGCTATGTACCAGGATCCACAACGATCCATTGTTATTTGTCTATAAGAAGGTCCTCCATATTGAGCTTCCATAGCTCAAAGTTTTTACCATTTAACTTCTCTATCTCGATTCTAGAAGATCTCGCCATTCCTCTTTCTACACTTGAATAACCACTGCAAAAGATCCCACTAAACCTTTATCACAGACCCAAGTTAAACTTGATATATCAAGACCGAGCCAACCCCTCAGCAACAAAGGCGTCCCTCTAAAGCCAAAAACGAGCTCTGATACCACATGTAAGTTTTAAACTGGAAACCCTTAACCGAGAGAAAACCTTTCAACTCTTCATTGTATTAATTTCACCATTCACCATACAATATATATACAATGTTTTTAGGTATTTCGTAGATACAAAAACCCTAATATGACTCACCCAAACACACACATGCAAATAATATAACACATACCCAACACTTTAATGGCCTCAATATTTTCAAGGTCCATTGTTATCCCTTCTTCAAATATGATATGCCCCAAATAGTGATTTTTTTTTTGATAAAATGAGCAATTTCTCAATTTGGTATACAACTGATGTTCTCTTAGAAGTTGTAGAACCATCCTCAAATGATTCTCATGCTCTTCTTCCGACTTGGAATATACAAAAATGTCATCCAGAAAAAACAATGACAAACTTGTCTAAATATTCTCGAAGAACACCATTCATTAAGAACATAAAAACAATTGGTGCATTTGATAACCCAAATGGTACCACTATGAACTCAAAATGACCGTACCTTGTCCTGAAGGACATCTTGCTGATATATTCCTCTTTAATCCTTACCTAATGGTATCCTGACCTGATATCTATCTTGGAAAATATCCTTTCATCCTTCAATTGATCAAAGAGCTCATCAATCCGTGGTAGAGGATACTTGTTCTTTATAGTTACTTTATTCAACTATCTGAAATCAATGCACAATATCAATGTCCCATATTTCTTCTTCATGAACAAGACTGGGGCACCCCAAGGTGACATACTTGGGTGTATATACCCCTTCTTCATAAGCTATTCAAGTTGCATTTGCAATTCCTTCATCTCTGGTGTACTCATTTTGTAAGGAGTCTTTGATATTCGAGCTACTCCATGCATCAAATTAATAAAGAAATCAATATCTCTCTTTGGAGGTAGTCCTGGTACCTCCTTGAACATATCTTCAAAATATTCTAGTACTGCATGATCCTCCATATTTGTCACCTTATCCTTATATGCTTCCTCCATATGGGATGAAAATATTTGACAACCTTTCCTATAGCATTTCTTCAGTTGCATTGCTAAAATTTCTCTAATAGTCACAGCCCTAGGAATTCCTTGGACTGTTCTCTGATTTCCTTCCTCATCTAGGTAAGTGAATTCCTTGTTACAATAGTCTAATATGGCATGGTGTTGGTCTAACCAATCCATACCAGTTAGGAAGTCATAATATCCTAAAGGAAAGATTTTCAAATCTTCCCTTGCTCTCAGTCCATTCATGTCCATAAGACATGACTTAACCATCTCATTGAATTTCATTTTGTCTCTAGTAGCCATCTTCCACTTCAATCATATCTAATTGATACTCTTCTTGATTATCGTCCAGGGATGCATAGATCCTTGGTATATTTCTCCCCATTTCCCCCCTTATTTCAACTCACTGAACATTGTGGAAAAATCTTACCTTGTCATTTTTGTGAGGACAATCCCTATACTTGTGGTCTCATTTACAACCCCAACATTGAATGGGTGCCTTACTTGACCTTTTTCCTCCTACCTCAACCATTCTATGATCTCTAAAACATGGATGTCCTTGAGGACTGTTTCTGAAAAATGGAGGCATGTTTCCCTTCTTCCTTTGTTCCTCCTTGAACTTCTTCTTGTCCTCCCAAGCCTTCTGGAAAGTAGGATTTTCTTTTTGTTGATCATATAATCATTTTTCTCTCCTTATAGTTTCTTCCAGATTCTTGGGATCATCATATTGGATTTTATCACTAATGAAATATGACAACCCACTTAGGTACCTCTGAATATTCATTGTCTCATACTTGATGAAGGAGACATACTTCAACAACTCTAAGAATCTACTTTCATATTTGTCAATAGCCATGATGCCCAGTTTGAGTTCAAAGAACTCTTTCATCTTTCTGCAACTTTTCAATGATTTTCATCATGCCCATGTCTTTATATATTTCTTCTCCATGCCCATTAGAGTTCAATCCTTCAAATCCTAAATGGACATCCATTTTGATAACTTCATTTTCTTAACTGTAAGCACCATGTGCCTTCCCCATTTCTCTGCACTATGCGACAATTCGCTTCAGTTCTGACAATCGTTAAATCTGAAAAATGTGCAATCAACCGAGTTTTTTCAAGCTATCAAACTTTAATAATTTTCCAGAATAAACCAATATGATTCAACCAAAAACAATATCAGATTTCATTTTCTGCTGATCTTGGTTGATCAATAACCCCTCGAGCTTCTATCTCTAAGCCCAGTTCTATTCTGCAACAAATTTCAGGTGCTAGCCCCTTTTTCTTGAGCCTTGGTTCACATATAACCACGGATGAGACCCAACGCTTATGATTTGGGCACTTCTTTGGAGCCTTGAAACTTCGAGCTACAGGGATTCAAGGCTCCGATACTTTGGAGCTTCAGGATTCAACATATTTTACATATGCACACCCCAAAACTCCCGAACCGTGAATCTCCGAATATTTCCACGTCACCCCAGTGATGTCATCACGTCACTTTATTTTAGCGTTATGGAACTTTAGGGTTTCTAGCTTCCATTCCATCACGAGCCATTTCTTCTAGAGTTTCAAGTCTCTATACTTCACGATCTGACACCACGCATCCACTGGGGCCCACGGATTTTCGTTCTTGAACTAATAAATATTGAAAACATCACATCAAACTTTATACTTTTCAAACTGCGGGGACGTGGGTCATAGGTTTTGGAGTAACTCTTTGATTGTTCTGCAATTGTCCCCACACTAACACATACCCCTTATAAGAAACCATGGTTTGGATTATAGGACTGCCCTATAGAATTATCTGTCGCGCAACTTCGATCTCCACAATGCCTCCCGACCATCGATCTTGATAGATAGTGATCAAAGTTAATACAACCCCGATATAGATAACTTCTTATCCAAGTTTAACTACCTTGTTCCACCACTAGGAGTGCCATGTGGCAGGGCACACCATGCCAACACATGGCCCAACCAGGAAGATGACATATGTCACGTTCTAACTGCATTTATTTCTTACAAAGGTTCTTAATTCACTGACACGTGGCACACATTCCATCTGTCCACATCATCCCTAGTGGCGTTAGAAAGCCACGTCACTTCAAGACTTTGGGCTTCAAGAGATTTCACCTTAGCATACATCATTTCTCCCGAACGTTGAGCTCCCGAACTTCCTTACCCTCTGGGGTCCACATAGTAAAATTGTCACCAACTGAGGTGGTGGCACGTGCCATGTATAGAAAAGGTACACGTCACCACAGGAAACGTCATCATTCCATGCCACTTCTGCTCTTTTGATTAGGGACTTCGACTTCGAAGGTTTGTGAACCAACACACCCCAACTCTCCCTACTGTCGAACTCTAAAGTTATGAACCGCCGTGATATCTACAGCTCACAACCACTTGTGCATAGATCTGATGGATCTGATCTATCTTAAGTCAATCCGATGGTCAATACTTTTCCCCCTCCAGATCTATGGTGTAGATGTTTTTTGGGACTCCAGAACTTCAGGCTTCGACCCTTTATTTTCTTTTAATCCGTAAACCTTGAAGAAGTCATGAATTCCGAAAGACTTGCAGTTTAAACCTCCTGCACCTTCCTCTAGATCTGACGGTTGTGAAGGATCCTCCTTCTCACGAACAGATCCTATGGCCCAACACCACAAATGTTTTGATTTATTTCTTTGTGACCATTTCTCAAACTTGTTACACCTCCCGTGTTTTCGAACACAGTCCAAGTGTTCTTTCAACGCCCTTCTGGCACTCAGTACATCAAAATTCTCTAGACTTTTTACTCTGAATTTCTCGTTCATGGCCCATCCAGGTTTAGGGTAGAACCATGGGCTTTGAACTTGAATTTTTCCCATGTAGACAACAATTCTTTTCTAAAACTTTTGCTTCAACTTCCACTAAAATGGACCATCTAGGCTCAATGTTGAAACCGTGGCTCTGATACCAATTTGTGACATCCCCGACCACCAAACCTTACCAGGTAATGGTACCTAACCACTGTATCTTTATTTTTGGTGCTCTGATACCATTTTGTGACTTTATATGCATGCATATCTATCTAATGAAACTTAACAACTATAGCATTTTGTTCATACACTATTCATGCGGAAATAACATTAAAACATATAGAAATTATACATAGTCAATTCTAACAACATTATAACTTAATTTCAAGATACATCATACAGAGACCAAATATTTGGTACTTATATTTTAACAAATGACCACCAACTGTGTGCAGACCTTCCATGAACCTCCCAACCTTAGACCACACTGCTCATCATGCTCAACAATGGCTCACCCCTGAGCTGGGACTAAACTCCACCTAGGGAAAAGGGATCCCAGAACTAGGCTGAGGCTATGGGAAACTGCACTATACAACTGGAAAGATTCTCTCCTTGAAGCCTACTTACGCCCATTGTTCACAGAATCTCATTCCCCACATGTCTGTCTGACCCCAAGAATATGCACCTTCATTGTTCCATATTCCATCGACTGCTCCACTTCCCTTCCAGGGCTTCAGCAACAGGTTGTATCAAGAATTCTTAGAGCTCCATAGCTGGTATTGGACTCCCTCTAAGAGAAATCACTTCCCAGTAAACTCTGTCACCTAGAGAGAGTTTCTCACAGGCCTGACAAACTCCCTCTTCAACCACGGGCCTAACAAACCACCTCTTCAACCATGGGCCTAACAACCCACCTCTTCAACCATGTTCTTGACAACTCGTCTCTTCAACCATGGGCTTGACAACCCACCTCTTCAATCCACGACCACCAACAATCGGGTAAGGCAAGGGAACGACTCAATAGTTTATAGAGGTTCACAAAGGAGGAAACGATTCTGGATGGGTAATTTCTTAGTGCATGCGTGAACTACACAAGGGATGTCTAGCATGCTAAGGATGGACTCGTGGGAAACTAAATGGCCACATTGGTCAGAATATTGATAATGAGCAAGGAAAAAATGGTGAGAATGGTCAACTTGCAGAATCATGAGAGGGATGCAATGGTCAGAGCAAACTCCTTCACAAGGTGGTTAGAATGGTTCATGAACCCCTAAAAAAGGTGGAACTTCCCACATAAATATGCATGTGTCCTGGGTTATAGTTGGCTCTCCAGGAGCACGCTCCTCTCCACTTGGAGTTTGTTCCTCTCCTCAAAGGAACTTAGGATAAATGGATTTATTTTCCCAACTTTAGTACTTTTCAGGAATACATTCTAATATCTGCTTGGGTTAAGCCCTCAATCTTAGCCCCACTTTCCTAGACTCTCATCCCCATTCCTTTCCCTACCTAGTGGAGCTTAGTCCCCATAATGTTTTCTTTGTGGTTGGTCTACACGCAGTGATGCATTTTTTTTATTTATAATATGTATAATTACATATACAAAAATCAGGCCCACTAACCTTAGCATCTAGGCTCTTCGGCCTAATAAACACATAATCGTACCAACTTATAATTACTTGGCTCACCAGCCTGCAAACATCATTACATTTCACAGGGGCTCAGCCTTGGGGTGTTACATATGTGTTGTTCTATCCCTATCTAACTCAGAGTACCTATAGAATAACCCTTGTAAGCAACCTGTGTGGATACCTTGGTCAAGCAACTATGGTCATCGTGGTATAACCAATTCTTGAGAGAACATTTGCAAGTCCGATCCATTGTATGGAAAGGGTATCAAAGCCTGAAGTCTCGAAAGAACCGCCTCTTAAGGAGGTAAAGTTACTAGAAAAAACCCCAAATACAAATATAACCCCATAAATATTTTTGGCACTAGGAAGGTATTCAAGGTCTATCTCTACAACCAACTTCGTGTGACCTCATGGTTAACTCCGATGTGAGCGTATCCTCTCGAGGACACCAATTATATAATGAGTTTCACCACTCCCTAGTATGAAACATAGGTTGAGTTTGATAGACTTGGAGAATTTTACTCATGAAATCCTATTCAAAGGCCCTAGATCCTAAGCTTGTTTGTGTACTCTGAATAATAAAATCGTTTCTAATCAATTTTAATTATTCAACATTAATTTTAGTGGCTTATGCTTACTCAAGAGGTGCGATCGTGAAAATGATGGTGTTATGACTTAACATATATAAAGAAGAAGAAAATTTAAAAACACTGCTAAGTACTAGTCTTGATTTTTCAAGGAAATGGTATGCTTCTAAATGGTGTTCTCAGGATGCAATCTCTTCAATTCTAATGAATTTCAATTTTTCCTATCATGCCAAAACTAATGTAATGTGGACAAAAGAGAAAAAGCTCTAAATAAAATGCAACAAAGTAATTTTTTTGTATTTTAAATATAATGAAATGAAAATGCAAGGATTGAATAAACAACCTCTTATAAAAAACCTACTGGAAGTAAACGAAGACAAGCCAAGAAGGATGCCAATAAGTGACTACCTATACCATAAAGCAAGGACAATAAATGAGAAAGATGACAAGAAATAGGTTCTCCCAAAGAATTCAACAATGACACAGATTTTGATCACTCTATAAGAACTCAACAGTCAGGACATGGACCCAAGAAGTCTCAACAACCAACAAAACTCACCCAAAAAACACTAAACATAGCCAAAAGGACTTAGAAAATAATGCAACTGTTCAAGGAACAAAAGCATATGTACACGCCCTAAGCACAAACAACAAGCATATGTATGCAACTACTAAGGAAAAACTATGTATGCCAAATAAGACACTGACTAGGTAAGGGTTAGGCTAAGAAACTTAGATACAAAGAAACATATAGGTTTTCAAGCAACAAGTGACACAAAAACTCAAGAAAACAGAGAGAAAAATCACTAAATACCCGAAAAGGGAGATATCCCCGGTGGAGTGGCCAATTATGTTATGAGGAAAATCTCTCTATGGCTTGGGGTAAACCACAACAGATGGAACGACACCCATAAATCAACTCTAATATCAAGTATTCTAGACAAATGGAAATGCTAACAAAGGAAGGATAGAAGCCTACCTCGTCTAGACATCCGAAGAAGACCATGACTGAGCTCACGATCCAACACTTGATTCCTGCAAGTTGTTCTCAACAACCAAGATACATAAGCATATGGAAATTGCATAAAGAGTTAGCATATAAAATAGGATAATCCACTAACATGTATAACGAATATTCCCATGGAAAATAATACAAATATTTGTAACATATAATTGGACGAGAAAATATTATTTCTATTAATGTAATCGACGTAAGTACATACATGACAAACTTCTGTAATGGTACATATCAGAACCGAGAAACCAATTCCCTTCACCTGGGCCTTCGCCACTTCAATCCTCCACAAAAGAAAGCTCACAAGTAGTAGCAGTAATTGAGTTTCTCCTTCTCAATATAGGAAGACTTTGGGGATAAACAAAAGAAGTTTAGATTTTCAAGGACAAAGGGATGTACACTTGCTTTGAAGTGAAATATCTCCAGAGTGTCTTTTATCTCAATCTTGAATCCCTTAAAGGATTGTATATGGCTCAATTTATAGCCTTCAAATGGAATTGAAGGGTCGGGTCAGAGCATTTCCAGTATATTGAAGGTCAAGGATCATGGATCTCGTGACATGGCACGAAAACCCGACATATTTTTTAATGTTTTAGCACAAAACCCAATCTACATGGGATGTAATGGAGAAACTTATGTATATGCGAGTTGTCTAACTATTGCCCATGTATATGTACAAAATTTTGAATTTTTGACTTTAGAATGAGCAAAGCAAGGAATTTGAGTTTGCAAAGGGAAATCGAAGGCCATCAAATTAATATGCATGGAGTGTGGAAAACATTTCTATAACAGTCGGTTTGAATAGAATCAACCTGAGTCAAGTCAATTCAAGTCGAATTTGAAATCACTTCATGAACAATGATGTTATTTCATCCAACCGAGTTTCATTAAGACCATCGTACCTCTGACCATCTTGCTCAAATCCTTCTGAAATAGAGTGTGCACTCCTACATCACTCATCTTGCTGACATATATTAGGTTTCTTAAAAAACTTGCAATATGTAGCAAACCTAGAAGGGTTATACTTCTCCCATCCTGCAGTATCACTCGAACTCTTCCTCGTCCGACAATTTTGGTTGTCAAGTCGTCCCCCAAGAACACTTATCCTCCTTCATATTGTTCATATTTGCAGAACCATTCTTTATGTGGTGTCATCTGATAGGATGCTCCTGAGTTGATCAACCAAACATCTTGATCTGACTATGTACTGGTTGACGCTAGGTACACATTGCCTCCCTTATCTGGAGTCATCTTTCTCTCATTCGACTACTTATCATTGATCTTCAACTGACTTCCATTTCCTTCGACTTGTATTCACTTTTGTAATGCCCAACTTTACCAAAATTCTAGCATCTTCTTGTCGACTGAACCATGGATTTATATCTACCCTTCAATTTATACTTTCTATTGAAGAATTTTCCTTTATCTTTGTCGATCGGTTGACCTCTCACCACTAAAGTTTGTTTGGTCGATCCTTCCATGTTCTTCCTTCTCATTTCTTCTGACAATGGAGATGCAACCACATATTCTAGCACTAATGTGGTTGTATTACTCCCTATATCCATGACTAAGTTATCCAAAGAGTATGGAAAAAAACATAATATGCTAATACATTTCTCCTCCTTAGTGATTTTAATATCCACAAAAGATAATAGTATTATAATGGTATTAAATGCATTTAAATTCTCAGTTACTAAACTATCATCACTCATCCTTAGAAGATACAGTTTCTTTCTGAGAAACAACTTATTTACCAGATATTTAGACTAATACAAGTTCCCCAACTTGTCCCATAGTTTCTTGGTCAAATCTTCACCTGAGACATTCAGTAGTACTGAATCTACAAGACAAAGTCGAATAGTACTCATTTCTCTTCTCTCAAGTTTCTCCCATTCTTTTGTCGACATACCTATCGACATGGTACCTATACAAATTGTTTTCCATTTTTCTCGATCTACAAGGAGATCTTCATTTTTATGTTTCCAAAGCTCAAAATTATGTCCATTGAATTTTTCTATCTCTATTCTTGAGTTGCTCACCATTCTTTAACACAATTATTTAAATATTTCTACCTTATGACTCTTACTGAACCTCAGTTTTAACTCATATACAAGGTTAATAAGCCAAGATCCGATACCACATGTTAGGAAATGAGACACACTTCCACGCTAAAGCTAGCAGAAAAGAGGAAGAAAGATTTATCTTAAACAAGAAAGTAAATGACAAAGAAAACACATTGTACACATAGATTTTACCCTAGAAACCCACCACGAAAATCAGATTTCCTTGAGTGTTATTCTTTCTTATTCTCCTATTCATTTAGAATAAGAGGTTACATGTCTAACCTTGGTACACACCTAAGACACAATCAACATCATACCCTCTTGCTTACACAAGAACAACCCTGTATCCAATTCATCTTACATCTACGTGACCAACAACCTCTACAATTACATACTCTTGGAAATTAGCCACTCATCATCTAAAGATTGATTAGAGCATGCCTTCTTTACATTCTTTACAAAAGGAAAACCCCTAAAGAAAAGGCACCCAAAAATGGTTATAGATCCATGCAGATCATTGGCTACAAATCCCACAAATATCAGGATTATGTTACAGTCGACTACCAAGTCAGATTACCATCGACTACTAGTTGGTCTTCATTCGGTCTTCAATTAGTTTTCATATGCCTGCCTATCGACCTCTTGTCGGTTGACCTCTTCGACTTGTTGTCGATGTCTTTACCATGTTGAACGACCTCGACCTTCGACTTCGACTTTACCCAGTCGACTCACCTAGACCTTCGACTTGTTGTGAATCCACCTTGACTTTGAATGTCACTGTAAAGAATATAACAACCCAACAAACTTTGGGCTTAGTTTCCCTTCCCATATGTGTGGTCTTGACCCATGATTGTTTGGACAAGCTATCAATTACGTAGTGGTATCTTTCATGACCATTCGTAGGGATTCACATAGGTTGATTGTAGGTGGGAAGAACTTATGGGACCTGAGGCATACATTGAACTTTTGTTTCAGTGTCATTGGAGGGTGCCCATCTTCACAAGGGTACTCTCACAGTTAATGGTTATTACATGTGATTTACCATAACTATCCCTCACACCTTT
>SNQJ01S0014640.1:44637-58529 GCA_010110895.2 Picea sitchensis
GACCATTTTGGTTGTCAAGTCGTCCCCCAAGAACACTTATCCTCCTTCATATTGTTCATATTTGCAGAACCATTCTTTATGTGGTGTCATCTGATAGGATGCTCCTGAGTTGATCAACCAAACATCTTGATCTGACTATGTACCGGTTGACGCCAGGTACACATTACCTCCCTTATCTGGAGGCATCTTTCTCTCATTCGACTACTTATCATTGATATTCAACTGACTTCCATTTCCTTCGACTTGTATTCACTTTTGTAATGCCCAACTTTACCAAACTTCTAGCATCTTCTTGTCGACTGAACCATGGATTTATATCTACCCTTCAATTTATACTTTCTATCGAAGAATTTTCCTTTATCTTTGTCGATCGGTTGACCTCTCACCACTAAAGCTTGTTTGGTCGATCCTTCCATGTTCTTCCTTCTCATTTCTTCTGACAATGGAGATGCAACCACATATTCTAGCGCTAATGTGGTTTTATTACTCCCTATATCCATGACTAAGTTATCCAAAGAGTATGGAAAAGAACATAATATGATAATACATTTCTCCTCCTTAGTGATTTTAATATCCACAAAAGATAATAATTTTATAATGGTATTAAATGCATTTAAATTCTGAGTCACTAAACTATCATCACTCATCCTTAGAAGATACAGTTTCTTTCTGAGAAACAACTTATTTACCAGATATTTAGACTAATACAAGTTCCCCAACTTGTCCCATAGTTTCTTGGTCAAATCTTCACCTGAGACATTCAGTACTACCGAATCTACAAGACAAAGTCGAATAGTACTCATTTCTCTTCTCTCGAGTTTCTCCCATTCTTTTGTCGACATACCTATCGACATGGTACCTATACAAATTGTTTTCCATTTTTCTCGATCTACAAGGAGATCTTCAATTTTATGTTTCCAAAGCTCAAAATTATGTCCATTGAATTTTTCTATCTCTATTCTTGAGTTGCTCACCATTCTTTAACACAATTATTTAAATATTTCTACCTTATGACTCTTACTGAACCTCGGTTTTAACTCATATACAAGGTTAATAAACCAAGCTCCGATACCACATGCTAGGAAATGAGACGCACTTCCACGCTAAAGCTAGCAGAAAAGAGGAAGAAAGATTTATCTTAAACAAGAAAGTAAATGACAAAGAAAACACATAGTACACATAGATTTTACCCTAGAAACCCACCACGAAAATCAGATTTCCTTGAGTGCTATTCTTTCTTGTTCTCCTATTCATTTAGAATAAGAGGTTACATGTCTAACCTTGGTACACACCTAAGACACAATCGACATCATACCCTCTTGTTTACACAAGAACAACCCTGTATCCAATTCATCTTACATCTACATGACCAACAACCTCTACAATTACATACTCTTGGAAATTAGCCACTCATCATCTAAAGATTGATTAGAACATCCCTTCTTTACATTCTTTACAAAAGGAAAACCCCTAAAGAAAAGGCGCCCAAAAATGGTTATAGATCCATGTAGATCATTGGCTACAAATCCCACGAATATTAGGATTATGTTACAGTCGACTACCAAGTCAGATTACCATCGACTACTAGTTGGTCTTCATTCGGTCTTCAATTAGTTTTCACATGCCTGCCTATCGACCTCTTGTCGGTTGACCTCTTCGACTTGTTGTCGATGTCTTTACCATGTTGAACGACCTCGACCTTCGACTTCGACTTTACCCGGTCGACTCACCTAGACCTTCGACTTGTTGTGAATCCACCTCGACTTTGAATGTCACTGTAAAGAATATAACAACCGAACAAACTTTGGGCTTAGTTTCCCTTCCCATATGTGTGGTCTTGACCCATGATTGTTTGGACAAGCTGTCAATTACGAAGTGGTATCTTTCATGACCATTCGTAGGGATTCACATAGGTTGACTGTAGGTGGGAAGAACTTATGGGACCTGAGGCATACATTGAACTTTTGTTTCAGTGTCATTGGAGGGTGCCCATCTTCACAAGGGTACTCTCACAGTTAATGGTTATTACATGTGATTTACCATAACTATCCCTCACACCTTTCATATCCAAGTCTCGAGACTTGACATCCCCCAAGGGTTGGTTTTCAAAAGGTCCCCTTTATCCATTAGTTTTCATGTTGATATCTTAGATTTTATAGGGGTGTTCTCTTTGGTTCCATGTCTAGTCGAGAATAGGTTAATTTTTTATTGGTTAAAATACATTTATTCACTATAGATGATTGAATTCCTCAACCGTCACATAGAGAATGAAAACTTTCTCCTAAGGAGGAAGAACCACCACTAATTAGGAGAAGGTTTTTGTCCACTATGAACGACATTGACCCAGTAGAGTCAGAGAGGAGTTTATTAGGTTCTTAGGCGAGTGAGAGTGTAGAGATTGAAGTGGTTGATGAAATCTCTCCACCAAACTTCAAACCTATTTTGATCGGTCCTTTCGACACCATACTCCTTAATTATATATAATTTACAATATTACAATATAATTTTGTAAATAATTTTAATATTAATTTAATTATTAATACATTTATTCAAATTTTACAATAACAATAATTTTTAATTAATTATATATGAATAAATTTATTATGTTAAGCTATAATGATGATGATTACCGCCCATTTAGACCACACTTGGTATATTAGACCTTAAGAAAGGAAAGAGATTACTTATATTTCTTTAGAATCTTACACATGTGCTAAAAAAACATTGAGAGAAGCATTCCAAGATCACCATATTTTTGTTGACTTAGGATATTAGGAAGGTYAGTRTTGTGACCGATATTTTGAAATTGTGATTTAATTTGCRTATAAGGAGGGTACTCTAGGAGAAAGTTCTTTTCATCTTCAACTTTCTTAGTGTTGCAAAGATGATAGATTCTTAAGTCCCATGGTGTTTTGAGAATTTTCCAATGCACGATTTCACTATGTAGCTCGTGGGAGTTCATTTGTATTTTATAAATGTTGATTTTCTTCTTTGCTCTAGTGAATACTGAGAGATAATTTTGGTCTTCTAGATTAGGGTTAACCACCTCCTTGTAGTATCTTAGCTTCCGTTTATCTTCTAATTCTTTATTACACCATATATACTCTTTAAATTTAGATGTAATAATATTTTAATATTATCTATATTATGCAGAATCACATCTTCCATTATTCCGCAATGATTTAGCCAAGACTTGGCATCTTGAAGCCACCCTCACTTGAGCCACTTGTGGTTTTCGCTGGAATTCGAAGCAATTTGGGGGAGCCTCTTATGATCCTTGTTGTTTATCTTGTTCTTGTCTATTAAGTACCTAGTCATGATTTTGCACTCAATGGGGGAAGGTTCGCTTCTATGAGGAGGATAGGGTAGACTATATTGCCTTTAATTTTGAGATTATAAGTTATAAAATTCTTTTGAATCTTATCTATCTTTATGCAGGATTCTCTAGAGATAATGCATCTCCAAACTTCACATCCATATACTATAATAGGAGTGATTAGAGCATCAAAGAGGGTTTTTTTCTTAAATCTCACAACCAAATTTTTGCTAGTTTACACTTGTTTTCAAGTCCATAATAAACTCTCCACCCTCCATTTATCATTTTCTCAACAATATAGTTCCAATTGAGCTTCTGATGAATATCTATTCTAATATATTTGTATGAAGGTAATTCCTCCAAGCTATTGTTGGCATACACAAAAGTGTCATAGGTGTTATTTTTGGATTTGATTATCATAACATTCATTTTGTCAGTGTTCACAGTCACACCGATACTAGGGTAGAAGTCCTTGAGGATTCTTGGATTCTTACCAAGGTCATAGGGATTCCTTACCATAATAAAAATACCATCATCATAAATAAGAAGCGTGATTGTTGTACTAGCGAGAGTTGAGCCAATACAAACAACATCTTCCAACCAATATTCTAACTTATCAATGCATATGCCAAAGAGGGTAGGGGACAAGGGACAACCTTGTTTGACTCCTATATTACAATTAATTTCTTCCGACCAGCCCTCAATTTTCATAAACTTGGAAATAACACTCTCATAAAGCCTTACGACAATAGCTCTAAGCTTGGAAGTAACTTTGATCTCTTCTAATCTATTCCAAAGATTAGTCATGGGAACAATGTCAAAAGCTATTATAAAATCAACAAAACAACAAAGGAGATCAATTTTATTATTGTGACACTCTTTTGCAATGATCCTAAGCATAACAAGATGGTCCAGAATTAATGATAGCCTCTAAAGTCGACTTGTCCTTTAGCTTTTTTTCTGTGGTTTTCAAGCCATGTGTTCATCTTCTTTTCTAGAATACATTCATATAGCTTGGCTAAGATGGGGATAATCATAATGGTCTTGTAATTTGAGGAATTACTTTTATCCCCACTTTTAAAGATAGGAACAATGAGGTTCTGAGTCTAGGGTTTAGGGTATCCCTACTTGATTGCAAAAATGAAAACCCTATGTATGTGAGGGATGACGATAGGCCCTCCAATTTTCAAGATTTTAGCTTGGTAGCCTTCAATGTCCTTAGCTTTCCCTTTTGTGAACCATTTAAGCCCAAACTTTATATCTTTTATAGAAAACACCTCATCCTCTATATAAACTTTTGGAATGTCACAACAATAGGGGATTCATAAATATTTTTGAAGTAGAATTTCCACTCCTTCAAGGGAAATCATATTATTTTATTTAGTTTTACAAATCCAAATTTGTCTCCAAAATCTTTTAAGAACTAACTATAATAGGTGTAGAAACTTCTCTTCCTTTCTATTTTAACACATTTTTGTTTTCACTATATTAATATGTTTATATAGCATGTTGGTTTTACCTTTTTAATCATAATACTATTTTAACTTTGTCTTTAAACTATGTTAAAAAAAATTGAAACATATAAATTTGATATAGAGAGGTATATTTAATATTTCAATAATATTTTATTACAAAATTTGTTAATCATTAATAATTTTTTAAAATAAAATATTGTTATTAATATTTGGAAGGTATTTTTAGGATGATGTTATTTTTGTCATCAACTTTTCTAATTCCAGTAAGGATTCATTAGCAGAATTAATCCTCAAATAAAAGCTTGCTGATCTGAGTATACTTGAGATACAAACAATTTTTAGAATTTAAACAAGTCGGCTATCTACAAACCCTAATTTAAAAGCTAAACCAAAAAATAGAAGCTTTACATCGTACTAGCGAATCCTTCTGAATGAAATATGAATCCAGGCTACAGAGCTTTGATATGAATTTGATCCCTCTACCTGACTAAGCAAAGCACAACCGAAAGCACAACCGAATAAGCAGGTGCCACACGCACAATGTAGAGCAGGCGTCGTCGTGGCTGCTCGCTGTCGACATGTGGGACGAGGGCGCAGTACATCATCGATTCAGCCGCCCCCTTCGTGGCTTCTCGGACCATAAAACTCGTATTTTCAAACAGGAAAAGGACAGAATCCAAACAAGTAGCATTCATGTCTTGTCGATACTTTTTTACAACACAACACATAGGTTGCTGTAGGTTTCGGATTCAGATACGTAATCAGTCATCCAATTCTAGAAGGTGGTGATGGTGTGGAACCCTTGTATTGGGACTGTTCTTGACGTACACACAAAAGTCGCTTGCTTTCATCGATCTGTTCGGTGGCCCAGTGGCCCTCCTGTCATTTTGTTTTGTATCCTTAAAGGGCTGGATCGATGGATGCATCTTGTGTATACGCGTGCGGGCTTCGCCCGATTCTGCTTTTATTATACAGTTTTATTCTCCACCCAATTTCCGTCGTTGTTCAGGGCCCTTTAGATGAACACCGGAGATGCAGATTCCGCTGTAGAGGCCTGTTCAGTTTAGGGTTACAGCATTAGGCTTCTTTGGCGGATTCATTATTTAAGATCGGTAGGGATCCCAGCAGCAGATCAGACCGCAGAGCTTTGATATCCATTCGCAAGAGGTCTGAGAAGAGAGAATACATAAAGCGTTCTCGTAGGGATAAACCCTTCCCTTGGCGGAAAGCAATATGTGGGCAGTTGGAAACCGTTGGAATTTGGATTGTTGTGTCTTCAAGGTTTCGTTCAAGGCGATTCGGAGGTTTCTTTTCATGGAATTTACGTTGATGGAACGATGAGTCGAATCCATAGAAGTGGACGGACTTACTAGCTCTAATGTAGCTCTAATGTAATCCCTTTGCCTTTCTGCTCTCTAAATACATATATAAGGAAGTTAGGTTTCGATTATTCACGGTTTCAAAGGCAAAATACAGTAGACAACTAGGTAGCAGGCATGCAGGGAAGGCCAGGCATTCTCCTCTTTATTCATATTTCATATTTTTGCTCGCTATATTCATATGTGGAATCTATGAAAGTTTTGTACTTTCTGATATTATTTGACTGAGATGACCGACACTCAGTGTTAACATAAATCTTCGCATCGGAATCAGATATTGTCTTGCATTCCCTCGTGTTAATTTCCTCCTTCTTTGTTTGTCTGTCTGATATTTCATATTCATGTTTCTTTGTTTGTCTGTATCTGATATTTCTTGATAGATCTAACATACCTTTAGATCAAAGGGTATATCTCTCAACGACTGTATATATCTTGTATATATATGATTGGAATGTAGTTCAAACCTTTCATGAAACGGAAAAATTACAGGGATTTTTAGGTTTGACTGAAAAAACATCAACAGTGAAAAATATAATAAAAATAGACAAGTGCTAGATATACAATGCATATTTTAAACATCGGACAGAATCTTCATGACAAGTTTTTATTGATGGTGTCTGAAACGCAGACGAGTTTGTACTGCTTGTCTATGAAAAGCAAGCAGCTTGAACTACTGAGTAAACAGTGAATTTGTAATTGTCCAGAATCATAAATTTGTAATGATGATAGTTCCTAAAAAGCCATACAAACCCATCCTAACATTTCTGTTTGGTACAAGTGCACAGTCATACAATACCAATCTTATCACCGGTCAAAAGAGATGTTCGTGGATCTTTGTCTTTTGGAACGTGATTTAGGTTTTTAATTTTTTAAACAGCTTGCATTTTGCTTTAACTTTAACTTTAGTGTGAAAGTCTTCGCTGAGTTCACGTGTAATGGATTCGTGCTTTGCGAAGGCATAATTCTTCTGTGTTTGGCATATCGGATTCGTAGTTTCCTTGGAAACGCTTCTATTTGTTTACTCCATAACTGTATTATCGAGTAATTTAAATTGTTTTTCACGTTATAATTGTGTTATGGAGTTACTTAATGAGAAAATAAATCTATTGGTTCGAAATTTTTCAATGGTTTAGAATTTTGTGAGAAGTTATGATTAATTATGATATTTGAATTTTATAAAAAAATTTCATATTTCAAAATAATTTAAAATTCAAATCATTAAAATTTAGAAAAAAAACTATATATATATTTTATTATAATAATAATAATCTATTTTTAAGGCAGGTAAGTAGTCTAATTTAATAATCTTGTAACGACACCCGAGTCTCTCGAAGGCATTTCTCACTTGAATGGGAGTGTTGATTGGGTGATTGGGCATGTTAAGTTGCATTGCATTGTAGGAGCATTTAACACCAATTAAACACCAAATCAATTAAACACCAAATTGGTGTATGAGACCTAGTGAGTCTAGTCATATTATAGAGATATACATACCCTACTTTGAACTTGTAACTTCTTAGGAAGAAACATATGTTAAAATATTAAAAGAAATATTAAAATTTCACTCAAACTAAATATTAAAATGAAAATTTAATTTATTAAGAAAATTAAAATATATGAAAATGATCAGCAACATTATATTGTATTATATTATTAATTAACAAATATTTTTTTTCTTTGTTTACATTTTCTCCATTAAAACTCTAAGTTTTAATTTTAATTTAATCAAATTTAAGTTTAAGATATTTTATTAATAAAATATTTAAAGATATTTTAATAATGATGATGATGAATGTTCTTGTGTATATTCTTTAGAATTTTATTTATGTGTTTCAATTTCTATTTATTATTATTATAATTCTGGTTTCTATCCCTAACAAAATCTTTTAGGTTTCTAATTATTGTCCATTATTATTCATTTTCCTTCCTTTCTTCCTAGCCTCTTTTACTTTTTGGGGGATGAGGTAGGAAATTCATTTATAAATATCGCTAAACCTTTTAAGCTTTAATATTTATTGAATATGTTGTTTATGGTCATTACAACTTGCTTGGAAAAGGATTAAAGTATCTTTATGTTCCATTATTATTTTTCCCAACCTCTTTGCTTCTAGGATGTAAGTTGTTTCAATTTGTGATTTATTTTTTAGTTCTTCCTTTACTATTGCTAACATGGCCAACTATTTTTTTGTATAAAAAATTATGAGATTCAAAACTCTTTTGTTTGGATCATGATCCAAATAAATTAGCTTATTCATTTTCTCTTTAATGAATAAATTTGTTTAAAATATATTTTTAATGTATAATTTTTTATAATGATAATGGTTAATATCCACTAAAACTATTTAACAACTTTATATAAAACATCTCATTTCCTCAATCATTTAAATATTTTGATTGTAAAATTTCATAAAATTTTAATTATTCTATATTTTTACACTACCATAAAAATTATATTAATTAAACCATTTTACAATTTTTAGATTTTTTTTAACAATCCTTCAAGGATACTATTTTTTTTTTTCCAACGGTGTTGTTTCTTCTTTACTTTTGTTAATATGATTCACTATATCATACTTATTCAAAAAGATGAGTTAAATATGAAGAATTCTCCCCTTTTTTTCAATTCTCTTCAAATGTTTTCAAAATGAAATGGCAAACCTGGAAAGAAACGAGTCATATACTCATTGTGTTACAGGAACTCAATTCATTAATGTGTCATCGCTCCATTT
Organism: Picea sitchensis; assembly: GCA_010110895.2. Classification (NCBI taxonomy): domain Eukaryota; kingdom Viridiplantae; phylum Streptophyta; class Pinopsida; order Pinales; family Pinaceae; genus Picea; species Picea sitchensis. The sequence continues at coordinate 53,537 of SNQJ01S0014640.1, forward strand.
CTGAAGGCACAAAGAGGAGAAAAGACCATTGAAATGCATACGGATCCGCGTTAGCTCATGGTGAGCATGAAGAATATGGGCGATAAGTAAAGCCTGATTGGAAGATTTAGTGTCTAAGAGCAATTTTTCAATAAACCAGGGTAGGAAATAAAAAAGAGGGTAGGAAAATAAAAAGTATAATGCAAATTTTATAGATAAAAAAACACAAGAGTGGAAAAAGACATATTTTAGAGATGAAAGAAAAAAACTACAGAGAATTAAATGAATAAAAAAAGTAAAATAAAAGAAAAAGTTAGGGAATGGAAAATGAAACTTTACCGATCAAAGAAAACACAAGAGTGGAAAAAGACAAATTTATTTTAGAGATGAAAGAAAAAAACAACAAAAAGTTAAATGAATAAAAAAATTAAAATAAAAGAAAGGGTTAGGGAATGGAAAATGAAAGTTCAGCCTCTTGGCCTTCGGATTATCCATTAATGTTTTTATATATTATTTAATGATAATGGCTTCTTGTGTCCATTTTCATGGTGTGAGAATCCATCTTGTTGTGTTATTTTCATGGTGTGAAAATTGCTTTGTAGTTTTATGATTTATATCTTATTTATTATTTATTGATATTTTCATGGTGTGAGAATCCATCTCGTTGTGTTATTTTCATGGTGTGAAAATTGCTTTGTAGTTCTATGGATTTTCTTCAGTAGCTTATTCTCTATTAGTATTTTGAGGAACATTAATGGTGTAGCTCATTCTCCATTAGTATTTTGAAGAACACTAATGGTGAGCATGAAGAATATGGGTGATAAATAAAGGTTGATTGTAAGATTTAGTGTCTAAGAGAAATTTTTCAATGAACCAGGGTAGGAAATAAAAAAGAGGGTAGTAAAATAAAAAGTATAATGCAAATTTTACAGATAAAGAAAACACAAGAGTGGAAAAAAACAAATTTATTTAAGAGATGAAAGAAAACAACAACAAAGAGTTAAATGAATAAAAAAAGTAAAATAAAAGAAAAGGTTGGGGAATGGAAAATGAAAGTTCAGCCTCTTGACCTTCAGATTATCCACTAATGTTTTTATATCTTATTTATTGATAATTGTTTCCTGTGTTCATTTTCATGGTGTGAGAATCCATTAGTTGTGTTATTTTCATGGTGTGAGAATTGCTTTGTAGTTCTATGATTTGTATGTTATTTTACTGTGTTTATTTTCATGGTGTGAGAATTACTTTGTAGTTTTATGGATTTTCTTTCTCATTCTCCATTAGTATTTTGAGGAACACCAACAACTAACAAATACCCACCATGCATTACACTTGGAACTTTGGAAGCAAGTGATTTCGAAGCAAGCAATTTCAGGAAATGGTTATTGTAGTTGTGTAACCAAGCTTCTAATTTTCCCTAAACACTAGAAATTCAAGTCTAGGGAGACCAAGTGCATTCACATGGTTGTACACACTGATTCAAGGAGGGTCATACATTACCAATCACCTTCTAGGAGGGTCATACACTATCCTTCTTCATTCCCATAGCCATATGTTGTTGGTGTACACACTGATTCAAGGAGGGTTGTACATTACCAATCACCTTCTAGGAGGGTCATACACTGTCCTTCTTCATTCACGTAGCCATATGTTGTTGTTGGAATTGTGTGATGTTGTGCACAACCATTGATGTGTTGTCCTCATCTTCATGGGTTATATAGAAATTAAAATCCGAGTAATGTGCACCAATAAGTGAGGCCACAAGGGCACATCACAAGTGAGACTAACTCACACAAACTCAATATTCTCATTTGATAAATTACATAAAGATTTAGGGGTGAAGATAGCCTCTAACGATCTCCTGAATTTGTGGATCTGAAAACCACTCAAACACAAATCCTGTGTACAATAGAAATTTGTTCTAACAATTTTCGAACTATGACATTTCGCCATTATTATCCAACACTCTCCCTTAATGAAGAAATGGATTTAATACAATGCCAATACATAACATGCCTATTGGTCTTAGTCTCAATTAGGCTTACAAACATTACAAAGGACAATTCAAACAAAACCTTTAAATTTGTTTCAACTCCATGTATGAGTGAGTTGTTCTCTTCGTCCTTTTCTAGATTTTGAACCCTCTATGCATTTTCAATTTAAGTCTTTCTCTTTTGCTGAAAATTCCATGTTTCAGCTTCCTATGCTTAATCTTCTTATTGCAGTTTGTCATCAATCTGAAAATTATTTCAAATTGTCCATGCTTGTCCTCTTCAACTTTTTCTTCGAAAAATTGTTTGTATGTGAACTGCTGCCCCATATCATTCTATATTTTTTATCTCCACTATTGAGCTTTTGATCATCAATTTGTTGCAACATAAGTTCATAATATAAATTGATTTCTTCAAGGCTCCACTTCATAAAAAATTCTTCAATTTGAGCATCTTCTTCTCCAGTATCAATTGTGTTTTCATCATAAATTGACTCAATTTTTGTATCTGTAATGGAGTCTTATTCTTATTCAATGACCATGAAGTCTTTTGTAAGTTGTAGTTTTTCAAGACATTCTTCAAGAAACTTCAAATCTTCTTCAAAATCTTTTGGCCAATTTCATCTAGGTCCAAACAAGTAGGTTCTACGAACCTCTCTCCTTCTGGTGGGTCTAATGGAGCAATGAGCCTGTATTTTCCTGACTCAACTGTCATTTTTCTAGTCTTTAAGTTGATTATGGCCTAGTTATCAAACGCCCAATCCAAACCAAGCAATGTGGAGTAAGGTGTTGTGTCGTCCACTATTTCAATGACTTCAAAATATTATTTAGTGCGCACTCCGTCTAGGTCTACTGTCACTCCTTTCAGTCTACCGATTGGAAGGAATTTGTGTTGGTTTTCCAGTTTTAATTGAACAGGTGAATATCCTAATGTTGGCTCGCCCATGCATTGCCATGTCTTCTTTGGTAGTACATTGACTTCAGATCCTATATCTAGTATAATGTCTCCCATATTGAAATCTCCAATGTTGACATTCAGTCTAAATTCCCTACTTGTTCTTCTTCTTGTGTGTAGGGGATTGACTGTTTTTGGTTCTATCTTTCCTTTTGTCTCGAGGCTACATTTTTCTAGTCTGTTTTGCAAGATTTTCAAAGATGATGGATCACTTAATACCTTTACACATGATTGAAAAAATCCTTTGATTGTACGTACCTGGCCCATGGAATGTATTGCACTGGTATGATCCAATAGTGGAGGCATTTCGTATTCGGGTGCTTCCTTGCTTTATTGCACAGTTGAAGTCGTTGCAATATCTTCCTTCTGGAATTATTGTCAGGCTTGCTTAAATATCTATTTTTCCTTTTGCGTGTTGAACTGCTTCCTTGTTGCGGCGTTCTTTTTCACCCATTGATTTTGTGATGATGCTTGTTGAACAATGTCATCCCCTATTTTCACTCCTTTGCGAGTAAATATATTAATGTTCCATCCTTCATACCTTGCTTCGGCGGAAATCCACTGAACATTTTGGTTGTTCTGATTCCTCTTTTCTTGTATCTTTACTAGTAGTGTTGGACATTCTTCTGTATTTTGGTTTGATGCACAACAATACATACAAGGTGTTGGTGGAAGTGGACATTCCCTTGCATAATGTCCCGGTTGTTGACAATTGTGACACACCATTGGTCCTCTACCTCATCTGAAACCTCCTTGGGCTCATCCTCCACCTATGTAGCCTGCTCGATATCCTCTCAGCACATTATACTGAGGCACCTAATTATAATGTGCGGTATTGTACTGAGGTTGTGTCATGTTTTACTATGGTTGCGCATTATTTTATGTTTGTTGTGCAATGTTATACTGTTGTTGCGCAGTGTTGTATGGAGATGGACCTTGATTAAAATGTGGTGTGGTTTTCCCAGTCATCATTTCTTCCTGCACTCTATATGTGTGTGATGTCCTTTCCCGCATCAACTCCATAGTTCTACAATATTTTTCATCGTGGCCCACTGACTTGCAAAAGGTGAATTATGAGCTCTTCAGGACTGTCTAGTATTTTTGCATCATCATGAAGTGATAAGGGTCGTGACTTAGTTTCTTGCAGATTTCGCACCACAATCCTCTTGTTGGTAGTGTATTTGGCATTCCTGCTGCCATATACTGCGTGAATGTTGGGAATTTGTTCATGTGGTGTCCTTTCATCTTTCATGTGGTACACCAAATGACTTCTCGTTTGTCCTTGTTCTTATTCTGGTTCAACTGAAATGTTAAGTTCTTGAAGTCCTCCTTCAGTTCTTCAATAGCTCGGTCCGTCTGCTGATAATGATTTTCTTCCAGATGTAAGGCTACCTGCAGAGCTTCTTCCTATCTTTGAAACTTCTATTGTCGCAAAGGGTAGTTTAAGTGTGGTAACATTGAATTGAAAAATAAGTGTCTGTGTTGCATCTCAGTCATGAGATACTTCAACTTTCCCTTCAGTCACTTGAATCTATGTCCAGCCTCCCATACAAATTCTCCTAGTTTCTGTCTTATTTCGATCATCTCATTCATGTGCTAATCCTCTGAGCTCGGATTCTGGAACTCATTTATCAATAACTTCTTAATGTCTGCCAGTGTCCTTGTCATCACAGGGGCACTTTTTGCGTCTAAAATCATGTACCAGTATAATAGATGTAGGAGCATTGTCAGCAGTAAGCAAGCGTGGAGGTGGAAGACAGCTGGGATGAACGCCATCACATTTTGGCACATGTCAAAATCGTTTTGAAATGTTTTTGAAAGTTTGGATGCGTAGACATTAATGAAATAGTTAATAAGGTGTACTTCCATATTGTAAACAGATATTGAGTGATCCGCTCTCATCTGTAGGATGTAGGGGCATTTATGCATAGTTAATGAAAGTAGGTAGATTTAAATTCTAGATTAGACAATTCTAGGAGCTGGAGATAAAACGACTATAGACACCCTCACCTTTGTATCATTGTATCAGTCATAGATGGTGGAAAAAAAAAACATTAGCATAGAGAAGA
>SNQJ01S0014640.1:78227-115710 GCA_010110895.2 Picea sitchensis
TCCAACCCATCTCTGCTGCAATGGAGATCACTGCCCTGATTGAAGTGTATCTAGCAATGGGCGCAAAGGTCTCATCATAGTCAACTCCCTCAACCTGTGAAAACCCTCGAGCCATAAAGAGAGCTTTATACTTCTCAATACTTCCATCTACAACATGCTTTAGTTTATAGAGCCACTTGGAAGTCACCACTGACTTCCCCTCAAGTCTAGGAACAACTTCCCAGACATTGTTCTTCATGATGGAATTGTACTCTTCCATCATGGAATCTCTCCATACTTGTCTACCATTGGCCTCCTCAAAAGTGGAAGGCTCAGACTCTCGAATACTGCTGACCATCACGATGTAGATGCAAAACCTCTCGATAGGTTTACTCTCTCTCACTGCCTATTTGGGATTCCCCACTGAACCTTATGCCTCCCTCAAAGTGTCCTGAAGCCACGTGGGCTTCCTCCTCTCTGAGGTAGTGTTCAATGGAGGGGACTCTCCCTGCTCAACCCCATCTCCTGAAGACAATGATCCTGAAGTAAACTCTGAAGTACTTGATCCTGTAACCAACAAACCAGTAGCCTATGAACCTAAAACCTATGGCCCTGTAACCTGTGAACCTGTCGTCCCCGAAACTAGTGGCCCAAAAATATTTGTCACTGTAGTCTGTTGCAGACTCACCTAAATCTATGGTGAAGACTGCTCACCCTTCTCTATCCCTATAGACTTCCTAAAGGCTCTGTCCTCCTCAAATATGACATCCCTCCTCAAGACAGTCGTCCTCAAGGAAGGAAGGTATATATGAAAATCCTTTGAAGTCTCACTATACCAAACAAAGATCACTCTCTCTGTCATGGGCTCTAGATTTTTCCTCTTCTCAGAAGGGACATATGAAAATGTGATGCACCCAAAAATACGAAGGTGCCCCACCTCAGGATTCTTCCCAGAGAAAGCCTCCTCAGGAGTCATGCTCCCCACAACCTTGTGAGTACTCCTGTTCTGCAGATAAAATGCAGTGTAGCATGCCTCAACCCATAGAAATAGTGGCAGCCCCTGATAATGTAACATGTCTCTCGCAACCCCAACAATGGACCTGTTCTTCCTCTCTACAACCCCATTGTTCTTCGGGTTGTAAGGAACAATCAACTCCCTCCTGATGCCCTCTCTTGCACAAAAGTCCATGAACTCCTTGGAGGTATACTCACCCCCATTGTCTGATCTCATGACTCTTATTTTCTTCCCTGTTTGGTTCTCCACAAGAGCTTTGAACTCTTGGAACCAACTGAAGACCTGTCCTTTGGTCTTCATGAAGAAAATCCAGGACTTCCAAGAGAATTCATCAATGAATACAACATAGTATAGGGAACTAGTCAACAATGTCGAAGACATCAGGCAACATACATATGAATGTATAAGATCAAGTATCCCTGTTGTTCTATTGTCACTGCTCGGAAAAGTAGTCTTGGTGTACTTTCCCAAAGAACACCCCTTGCAAAAATCATGGTGCTCTGAACTAAAATCTGGAACTCTTGTCATCATCTCCCTTAGAACACTCAAAGCCCCATGGTGAAAATGTGTCATCCTCCTATGCCATAGCTCACATAGGTCATTGCTGCTACTAGTAGTATGAATCAATGCTCTCACTGGCTGGAACAAAAACTTGTACAACCTCTCATGTCTAGTACCAATCACTTTGGCCGAAGTGGTGCTAGACCCTATGGGGAAAAGAAGCACTTGTCCATCACAGAACAAGACCTCATAGCCATTCTCCTCAATAGTAGAAACTAACACTAAGTTATTATTCAAGACTGGAACATATAGAACCTATGCCAAAGTCAAGGGAGACAAAGACTCCCTATGAAATGAAACTATCCTTCTACCAGCCACCTTGACCTCTTGGTCATCTCCAAGCACTACCTCAACATTTCCCATCTCTGAGAAGTATTTCAAGTGCTCATGAACCCCTGTCATATGGCGAGAGGCACCATTGTCAATATACCAAGTATCTGTATGAGTGGTCCTCATGGATAGACACACAATCAAGGAAAATTCCTTGTCAAACTTGGTGAAAAACTCTTCCACCTCTGCTGAAGTTGTTGTTTGTTTCTTCTTCTTGTTCGGACACTGACCTGCATAGTAACCAAACTTATGGCATGCAAAGCACTTGATTTTTCTCATGTCTTTCTTCCCTTCACCCTTGGGCTTGTGTCCTCCCTTTGGACCCTTTTTGAACTTCTTATTTCTAGTGGTAGCAAGAGCCACATTCTCCTCCTCATGACCTGTAGATGAACTACCATGTACATAACCTCTCTGGGTCACCTCCTGAACAAAGTCATCCCAAAGACATTCTCAATCGGTAAGCTTCTCCCTAGCAACAATGCCCTCCACAAAAACAACCCATTGTTTGGAAACTCCATTCAATGTTGTTCTCACAAGATCATTGTCAACTATGGCCTCCCCCACAACTCCAAGCTCATCCCCCACCTGTGTCAATATAGCAACATATAAAACTTAGAAAATTATAGACATAGAAATTTTCAGTCTAACATTGACCCTGGAAAAATCCACAAGGGGAAAACCAATGAGAGAGGGATTTTTATTATTTCTGAGCTTCTAAGAAATTTCTTTTACAACAGTCTAATCTTCAGCAAAAATTACAAACTTATATCAGAAAAAAATTATGCTTATCTCCTTCAGAAAAATTCCAGAATGTAGCTCCTCAAAATATGAACCATAAATCCATACTGTGTACAACTGCCCCATCATTAAATGTTGTACGAACTAATCCTTGAAAACTGTGCCAGAAATCCGTACAATTGTACCACTGCTACAACATTCAATGTTGTACGAAACTCCTTGAAACCTGTACCTCCTTTTTCTGGGTTTGTTGTACCTTTTTTTGTGCAGTAAATGCACATCACAATTTGTGCCACACTCCTTGGAATGTGTGTTTTACTTTTCTGTACAGACTGCTCCTCTTTTGTTGTTGTACGGACTGTCAAATCTGTACCGTACGACCTCCACAAGACTGTTGTTTCTCCCTCCTTGAAAACTGTGCATAAAATTGGCTATACAGACTTCAAGAAATCCATATTGTATGACCCTCTTGTTCAGCAGTACCTTCCTCAATTTTTGTGCCTCTTGGATTCCTTGGGAATCGTGCCCTTTCTCCAAAAACTTCTCCTTCTTCCTCAAGATTGACCTATCTCCTTCTCTTTCTCTTCCAAAAATGAGAATGAATGACAACCCTAGCTAGAGTGCGCCCTCCTACCCTAATCAACCTCATGAGGTAGGTGAGGGGTTTCTTAATCCAACGGTTGAGATTGGATTAGATGAGTAGCTGAGATTTGGTGTCTCTTCACTCACCCTCACTAAAGTCAAAAAGTCACCTTTTAATTTGCATCTCACAAATTAAATGACTAGGGCCCACATTAGGCACTTTCTCACCCCTTAGGAGCCTAGGGATGAGAAACACTTGCCTAGGTAATTTATTTAATTAAAAATTTAACAGGCAAGAGTTGCGCGGGATATCTCTTCGATCGCTTCACATTTGTTGGAGTGTCTGGCATTCCTCTCTTTCGACAGTCATTGTGCTTCACGTATCTTTACAATCATGTCTTTCACCTCCCAGAGTTGTCCTTTTAGCCACATCGCATTCCCCTTGCGACCTCGTGTTTTTGATGCTTCTGTGATCTTCGTCGCCAACTATTTCCTCAGTTTCTTATTTTCTTGGTATAGTTCGGCGATGGCTAGATTTGATTTCTTTAGTTGCTAAGTTGTATATTGATCATTTGAGCCTGAGCATCCATCCTTGTTGGTTACTTCTCTCCTATAATGTCTGAGTTTATTGACCCAAGGTTCATGTATGTTTGGGGTTCCAACAAAACCTCTAAAACTATCGGCCCTCCTGGTAAACTAGAAGGCAACGTAGCACATATAATGCACTGCGCAATCTCACCTGAGATAGCTTTAATGGGTGGTTGTAATACTCAGGTGTTTACAACATAGGATTGAGTTGGAGATAAGTGAGCTAAATATTGAACCATTATTATGACTTGTAAATGCAACACACTGTTATTCATGATTTATGCATTAGATCCATAGGCTTATTCCCTTAATATCACAAAAGCACTAAACAAGCAATAGAATAATTCATTCATTCAACATAATAATAACTTCTTAAGACAATAAGATCTACAAATCTTTGCCAAATAATGTTAACATAGATGTTACCATGGTTCACACCATCCTGGGGATACATCCACAAATATTTGTCTCTTGGTTCTTTTTTATGATAGTTCTGCCTCTACAACAGCATGCACTTACAATTCTCCTATGATGGGCAAGATCTATATGAGGAGAACTAGATCACACCTGGATCGTTAGCCTGCAATCTAATCCTCAAGATCTACCTTCTCTCATCTCTTCTAGGTCAACAACTTACAAAATATATCATACAAAAAAAAATTACATATCGCATCCACTCATGCATAACTACAATAATCAGAACTAAACAACACAAAAGCTAAAAACACCCCTTATGATACCTATGAATCGTTATTTATACATCTTGATCTCTTCATCCATTTACAATACCTTACCAAAACCCTAACCCTACTGTCATTAGGTCTTCTTCTGCATTCGTGCATGTTGTTCTTCCTTCCATCTGTCACTTCCCTTGTGCATGCCTTCCTTGCATGCACACATCTTACGTTTCCTTCCAGATGTTCCTTCTCTTATGCATGCTTTCTTTCCCAAAAATGCCATGCTTTTCCTCTTTGGCCTTTGGCCTGCCTCCAATAGGCCCCCAACGTTGAAACGTGGCTTGTCTCGAGCCACCTAATCTTTGTGTGCCTCCTCGATCTCCTTAGTGACCGCCTGGAAATTTTCATTGAGTGTTTTTGTCTGTGTCCTTTCTGTTTCTTTCCTTTTGTTCTGTCCACTTTTTTTTTTTTTTTTCTACTACGCGGTGGCTGGTCGACTATCCTTGTAGAGCTTCAGTTGGCTCCCATTAATCATCCCTCTGAGTTATGCACCTGATAATTATCCTAACTATATAGCTCATCCATCTGTGACAGATTTTACTACATATGGTCCTAACCAATGCATTATGAGCTTTCCTAAGTGCTGAAATGATTTGTTGTCATACATTAGTACTAGGTGTCCTTCCTTGAAGGTCTTCTTCTTGATGTGTCGATCATGCTAAGATTTATCTCTTTCTTTATGAACTTGTTGGTGGAATCCTACTAAGATCTGGTCTTCCTCTATGGTCATTAACTAGTTCAGTCTCTCTTGTACTGCGCCTCATTCTATCATTTGTGTGATTGTTGCTACACGCAAGATTGGTACTAGAAATTCTAATGGCACCACTGCTTCTTTATCCATAAATCAGTCTAAATCGTGTGTTCCTTTTCAATGTTTTCCACGTAGTCCTGTAGGCCCATAATACTATTTGTACTTTGATATCCCAGTCATCCTTGTTGATGTTATAGATCTTTGTCAGCGCGTTCTCTAGGATTTTGTTAAATGCTTCCACAATACCGTTTGCCTGTGGGTGATATGGTGTGATATTCTGATGATGGACTTCAAACTCTTCGGTCATGGCATTGATGGTGTTGTTTATCAACTGTTTGTCTTGGTCGCTCATTAACATTCTTGGACACCCAAATCTAGTGATTACTTGTTCGAATAGAAAAGGCATTGTTGTTTCTGCATTGCAATCCTTCACTGGTGCGGCTTCCACCCATCTTGTTAGGTATTTTGTTGCAGTGATAATGTACCTTTCTCATGTTCTTTTTTATGGTGGGTTGATTGGTCCCCCAAAATCTATTTCCCATTTATCAAATTCTTGGAGTGTTACTTGTGGTGATAATGACATCTCATCCCTTATGTTGGGTTTTCCTACTCTTTGACAGACGTCACATCTTTGACAGTACTCCTTCGAGTCTCTGTGAATCGTTGGCCATGAGAATCCTACGTGCAATACCTTCTGCGCAATATATTTTCCTACGTAATTCCCTCCTGCTATTCCTTCATGGGCTTCTGCTAAAACTCTTAGTTCTTCATGTTCTAACACATATCTTCACAAGATGCTATCTGCACAAATATTATATAGATGTCCTGCAATCAGTTGATAGTCGGCAGTGCGGACTACCAGTTTTTTTTTCTGCGCAGAATTATACTCTTGTGGTGCAGTGTCTGTGCTCAAGTACTGAATGATATCTGTGAAGTATTCATCAGCGATATCAAATGAGAATAGTTGTGTACCTGGAAAGTTGTCCTCCAAGTTTGTAGGTTCTTCTCCATTGGTGACTCTTGATAGGTGGTCAGGTCCTGGATTTAACTTTCCTAGTTTGATGATTACTCTAAAGTCAAATTCTTAGAATAGTGGTAACCATTGATAGATTCTCCCCCCCAACACTGGCTTTTTGACTAAATATTTCAGGGTTGAGTGATTTGTGAACATCTTAAAGTGTTTCCCCAATAAGTAATGTCTTAACTTTTGCAGTGCATAGACCATATCTATGCCTTCTCTTTTTTCCGTGTTATAGTTATGTTCTGAGTCAGATAGCTTTCTACTCACAAATCCGATCAGGTGATCCAAGTCCCCCACTCCTGGATGTGCCAAGATAACTCCAACCGCTATGGTTGATGCATCTACATGTACATGGGATTTCTTCTCCTAATCTGGAAAAACTAATATCGACGCGGTGACCAGATTTTCCTTTAGGGTATCCAGACCATGTTGGCACTCATCCTTCAACTAAAACTTTGTATCCTTTCTTAGCAGTTTTTCCATCGGTGCATTTATCTATGCATAACCTTTGATAAATTTCCTGTAGTAACCTATGTCTCCCAATGTCGCTCTTAGCTGATAGACTGTTTTTGGTGGTGGTAAGTTAACAATGACTGTGATCTTTGCAGGATCTACTAATAAACCTTGTTTGCATACTATATGGCCCAACAGTATCCCGAATGGTGTTTCAAATATGAATTTATTTATGTTCAGTGATATCTGGCATTGTCTGCATCTTTTTAACATTAGGTGTAAGACTTCTACATGGTATTTCAAAAAACTGTAAACTATCCAATCGTCCAGGTAAACTTTTAGGAACTAGTGGATGAATTCCTTAAACACAACAATGACTACTCTGGAAAATATTGTTGGTAAATTATTCAATCCAAACGGCTTAACTGTGTACTAATAATATCCCCATTCTATCACAAATTTTGTCTTGTATATGTCTTCTTATGCTATCTTGATCTGATGGTAGCCTGAGAATCCATAAGTGAATGAATAGGCTTCATGTCCTCCTACATTCTCGAAGGGTGTAGGGAATGGGTAGTGTAGGCATGCATCATTCAACTTCCACAAGTTGATGCATATCCTGATCCCTCATTGTTTCTTGTCCTGTACTACCATCAGGCTTATCCATTCCGATTCTTTGACCAATTCTATGGTGCTGACTTGTAGAATCTTGTCAATCTCAGCTTTGACTTTCTACTTATATATGGGATTCAGTCTATATGGTCATTTTCTGATCGATATCACTTCTGGTATGAGTGGTATCTTCATCTCTCCTAGCTCTCCTTCTATGCCCTTCATCTCTGTAAATGTTATAGGAAACAAGTCGTTGTATTTGCACAATAACTCTGTGATGATTTCTATTGTATGTGCATCCCAGTAGTCTCCAATGTTTTCCATTTTGGGCGGCTCAACTATTCCAATATTGAATTTCTTTACTTTGATCAGCACGACAATCACTTATCATTCTATAGGTGGACCTTCCAATTCTCTTTCCTTCTTATTCTTCAATCTAAATATCGCGCAGGTCATCTTTATCCGGTGCTTCCTCTTGCACATGGTAGCATGACAAAAGTTCTTTAATTGTTTGTTTGTTCCGTTATTTTTCTTCTGTGATCATTTAAACTTTTGGCTCTTTGATCAATATCACTCTTATATTCTTCAATGTGGCATCTATGTTGGCATTATCATGCTCGAATGAGAAAGTGACTATAAAATTATGTTGCAATGTCATCCAGGTCATAGTTCCTTTGCGCAATTCCTAGTATGTATACCAATTTGCTGGTATGCCCTCAAAACTGTGTATAAAGTAATGAGGCCATTCCTATGGAGGTGTCATTTTCCATATTGTTCTACACTCCTCCAAGTGTTCTGTTGGTGCCCCTTTTCCATCATACTTCAGTTGTTTGTTGTTTTTTTGTTCCGCATCGAACCTTATGCACAGTAATTGCTTGCATTGGTACCAGTATGTGATAGTCTAGTTGTGTGCACCCCACCATCATGCAGGTGTGGCCTTGAGTGCTAGATCAAGTGATAACATTCTATGATTATCTAACACTGCATCTTCATACTGTATCAAGAATGTTTCTAAGTCATTTATCCCATGGAAACTGGGTGGTTCTCTGATTTATGTGCCTACCCATCTTACGGTGTGGTCTATTCGTGCACATCTCCTCATGCATACTTCATGTAGCCTTTGTTGCTAGTTCTCTAAACCGGTATCTGAATCTATTGCACAAGAAGTGATTCTCTGCCAACTGAGTATCCCATCTGTAGTTGGGTTTACATAATCCTCATTACACACAGTTTTTCTGTACAACTGGCCAATTTCATCTAGGTCCAAACAAGTAGGTTCTAAAAACCTCTCTCCTTCTGATGGGTCTAATGGAGTGATGAACCTGTATTCTCCTGACTCAAATGTCATTTTTCTGGTCTTTAAGTTGATTATTGCCTGGTTGTCAAATTCCCAATCTAGACTAAGCAATGCAGGGTAAGGTGTTGTGTCGTCCACTATTTCAATGACTTCAAAATATTCTTTAGTGCGCACTCCGTCTAGGTCTATTGTCACTCCTTTCAGTCTACCGATTGGAAGGACTCTGTGTTGGTTTTCCAGTTTTAATTGAACAGGTGAATATCCTAATGTTGGCTCTCCCATGCATTGCCATGTCTTCTTTGGTAGTACATTGACTTCGAATCCTAGATCTAGTATAATGTCTCCCATATTGAAATCTCCAATGTTGGCATTTAGTCTAAATTCCCTACTTGTTCATCTTCTTGTGTGCAGGTGATTGACAATTTTTGGTTCTATATTTTCTTTTGTCTCGAGGCTACATTTTTCTAGTCTGTTTTGAAAGATTTTCACAGATGATGGATCACTTAATACCTTTACACATGATTGAAAAAATCATTTGATTGTACTTACCTGGCCCATGGAATGTATTGCACTGGTATGATCCAATAGTGGAGGCATTTCACAGTTGAATTCATCGCAATATCTTCCTTCTGAAATTCTTGTCGAGCTTTATTAAATATCTCTTTTTCACTCTATGTGTCGAACTACTTCCTTGTTCCGACATTCTTTTTCACCCATTGATTTTGTGACGACGCTTGTCGAACAGTGTCATCCCCTGTTTTCGCTCCTCCGTGAGTAAATATATTAATGTTTTGTCCTTCATACCTTGCTTCGGCGAAAATCCACTGAACATTCGGGTTGTTCTGATTCCTCTTTTCCTGTATCTTTACTAGTAGTGCCGGACATTCTTTTGTATCATGGTCTGATGCGCAACAATACATACAAGTTGTTGGTGTAAGTGGACATTCCCTTGCGTAATGTCTCGGTTGTTGACAATTGTGACACACCACTGGTCCTCTACCTCGTCTAAAACCTCCTTGGGCTCATCCTCCACCTATGTAGCCTTCTTGATCTCCTCTCGATGCATTATACTGAATCACCTAATTATACTACGCGGTATTGTACTGAGGTTGTGCCATGTTTTACTACGGTTGTGAATTATTTTATGTTTGTTGTCTAGTGTTATATTGTTGTTGCGCAGTGTTGTATGCAGTTGGCCCTTGATTAAAATGTGGTATGGTTTGCCCAGTCCTCATTTCTGCCTCCACTCTATATGTGTCTGATGTCCTTTCCTAGATCAACTCCATAGTTCTACAATCTTTTTCATTGTGGCCCGTTGACTTGCAAAAGGTGAATTATGAGCTCTTCAGGACTATCTGGTACTTCTACATCATCGTGCAGTGATAAGGGTCGTGACCTAGTTTCTTGCATATTTTGCACCATAATCCTCCTATTGGTAGTGGATTTGGCATTCCTGCTGCCATATACTATGTAAATGTTGGGCATTCGTTCTTGTGGTGTCCTTTCATCTTGCATGCGGTACACCAAATGATTTCCTGTTTGTCCTTGTTCTTATTCTGGTTCAGCTGAAATGTTAAGTTCTTCCAGTCCTCCTTCAGTTCTTCAATAGATGGGTCCGCCTGCTGATACTGATTTTCTTCTAGCTGTAAGGTTGCCTGCAGAGCTTCTTCCTACATTTGGAACTTCTGTTGTCGCAAAGGGTATTTTAAGTGTGGTAACATTGAATTGAAAAATAAGTGTCTATGTTGCATCTCGATCATGAGATACTTCAACTCTCCCTTCAGTCGCTTGAATCTATGGCCAATCTCCCATATAGATTCTCCTGGTTTCTGTCTTATTTTGATCATCTCATTCATGTAATGATCCTCCGAGATCGGCTTCTGGAACTCATTTATCAGTAAATTCTTAATGTCTGCAAGTGTCCTTGTCGTCACAGGGGCACTGTTTACATCTAAAAGCATGTACCAATATAGTGCGCGGTCTCTTAGTGTAATAGCTAGCTGCGCAAGTTTGGTATCTTCATCAGTGATATGTTTTGCTTCCCAAATCTTTGCACAAATGAACAAATGTTTATCAGGGTATTCTGTTGCTTCTCCTCGAAATTTAGGTAACCTGATGGTGGGATCATGTCCTACCATTTTGAATGTTGAACTACTATCTCCGCGTGGTGCAGATACCTGACTAGTATTTCCTAAAATAGCTCCTCCAGTTGTTGTTCCTTGTGTATATGTACTCCCTACTGTCAAACTTCCTCAAAACTTCGGTTTTCTAAATGGTGGTGTGATCTTTGGTGTATTAGTTGCACATGGGTTTATGGGTTCCACACTGACATCGATATGTATAGGATGGTTTCCTTCTCCTCCCGCTCTTGGACCTCAAGTCTTTCATTCATACGTTGCACAAATGATTTCCTCAATCTGCTCCACAACCTGTAGATCCTCTACCTCTTCTTCATCACTCGCCAAGCCTTCCCTCGCGGCTATAGTTCTCTTCTTGGTATTTGCCTTGTATTGGTAGGGTGCTCTGCTATGCGTCTTTCTAATTGTCTCCAAGATCCACCGGATTTGGTCGTCATCCATCATGATTAGGTCCAAGGGTTCTTCCTTCTTTCCCTTATCCTTTCCTGCTTCCATTTCTCCTCTTTCTGTCAGTTCTTCGCCCCTTCCCCCACGCACGCAGGGAAATTTAGTTGTCTGATTCCATTTTCATTACACCTTTGTTATATAGGGAACCAGTCAACGATGTTGAAGACATCGGGCCCCATACATCTGAATGTATAAGATCAAGTATCCCTACTGCTCTACTGTCACTACTCAAAAAAATAGTCTTGGTGTACTTTCTCAAAGAACACCCCTTGCACAACTCATGGTGCTCTGAACTGAAATCTAGAACTCCTGTCACCATCTCCCTCAGAACTCTCAAAGCCCCATGGTGCAAATGTGCCATCCTCATGTGCCATAGCTCACATAGGTCACTGTTGCTGCTGGTAGTATGAATCAATGCTCTCATTGGCTGGAACAAAAAATTGTAAAACCTCTCATGTCTAGTACCAATCACTTTGGATGAAGTGATGCTAGACCCTTTGGGGAAAAGAAGCACTTTCCCATCACAGAACAAGACCTCATAGCCCTTCTCCTCAATCGTATAAACTGACACTAAGTTCTTCTTCAAGCCCGGAACATATAGAACCTCTGTCAAAGTCAAGGGAGGAAAAGACTCCCTATGAAATTAAATTGTCTCGCTACCAACCACCTTGACCTCCTGGTCATCTCCAAGAACTACCTCAACATTTCCCATATCTAAGAGGTATGTCAAGTTCTCACGAACACCTTTCATATGGAGAGAGGAACCACTGTTAATATACCAAGTATCTGTATGAGTGGTCCTCATGGATAGACACACAATCAAGGAAAATTCCTTATCAAACTTGGTGGAAAACTCTTCCACCTCTACTGAATCTGTTGTTTGGTTGTTCTTCTTGTTCGGACACTGACCTGCATAGTTCCCAAAATTATGGCATGCAAAGCACTTGACTTTGCTCATGTCTTTCTTCCCTTCACCCTTGGGCTTGTGTCCTCCCTTTGGACTCTTTTTGAACTTCTTCTTTCTAGTGGTAGCAAGAGACACATTATCCTCCTCATGACCTGTAGATGAACTACCATGTACATAACCTCTCCGGGTATCCTCTTGAACAAAGTCATCCCAAAGACGTTCCCAACTAGGAAGCTTCTCCCTAGCAACAATGCCTTCCACAAAAACATCCCATTGTTAGGAAACTCCATTCAATGTTGTTCTCACAAGATCATTGTCAACTATGGCCTCCCCCACAGCTCCAAGGTCATCCCTCACCTGTGTCAATCTAGTAAGGTATGTGACCACATTTTCAGCCTTGGTCATTTTTATGCTCTTTAGTTTTTCTGTCAAAACCATTTTTCGGTTCTCATTTATACTCTGGTACAATTTAGTCAAAGACTCTCACATCTCATAGGCATGTGTCTTCCCCATCAAGTGAGGAATTAAATGATCGTTGATGGAATCAAGAATAAACCTCTTAGCCTTGATACTCTTCTTAGTGTAAGCTTCAATAAGAGTAGCATCAGTAGGTACCACAACAGGATGAGTAGTGGTATTTTCCAAAAAGTCCCACAACTCGTTTTCTTGCAAAAGCAAGATCATCCTCTCCTTCCAAGCACCAAAATTTGTTGCCCCATCAAATATTTCCTTAACTCTCAAACCTACAACCATTGACCCTTTTCTGCTAACAATAATAAATTCAAAAAAAAAATCATCCCTGTGAAGTGACTGTTGTCCCAACTTTCTAACTGCTAAAATTTCTGCTTCCTTTCAACTCAACTCTGATACCATGTAAAATTTTCAGACCCCAACCCAGTTTCAATCTCTCTGATTTTTTAGCCAATGTTTAATGCCCAAACCCAGTTTTATATCAGCAAATAAAACTTAGCAGAAAATTAATTTCAGAACTAAAACATGAGGATTCTGAACATCATTTATAACGCAGAAATAAAATATCAATAGGATATAAAACTTCGAAAATTATAGAAACAGAAATTTTTGGTCTAACATCGACCCTGGAAAAACCCACAAGGGGAAAACCAGTGAGAGAGGGATTTTTATTATTTCTGAGCTTCTGAGAAATTTCTTTTATAGCAGTCTAATCTTCAGCAAAAATTACAAACTTATCTCAGAAAAAAGTTGTGCTTATCTCCTTGAGAAAAATTCCATAATACAGCTCCTCGAAATCTGAACCAAAAATCCATAATGTGTATGGATGTCCCAGCATTAAATGCTATATGGAATTCTCCTTGAAAAATGTGCCAAAAATCCATATGAATGTACGACTACTACAACATTAAATACTATATGAAACTCCTCGAAATCTGTGCCTCCTTTTTTTGGGTTTGCTATACCTTTTTCTGTGCAATAAATGCACCTCGCAACTCATGCCACACTCCTTGGAATGCATGTTGTACCTTTTTGTATGGATTTCTCCTCTTTTGCTGTTGTACGGATTGTCAAATCCATACCGTACGACCTCCATAAGACTATTGTTTCTCCCTCCTTGAAAAATGTGCAGAAGATCAGTTGTAGGGACTTCATGAAATATGTATTGTATGACCCTCTTGCTCAGCAGTACATTCCTCAATTTCTGTGCCTCTTGGCAGCCTTGCGAATCATGCCCTTACTCCAGCAATTTCTCCTTCTTCCTCAAGCTCGACCTCTCTCCTTCTCTTGCTCTTCCCAAAATGAGAATGAACAACAACCCTAGCTAGGGTGTGCCCTCCTACCCTAATCGACCTCATGAGGTAGGTGAGGGGTGTCTTCATCCAACGGTTGAGATTGGATTAGATGAGTAGCTGAGATTTGGTGTCTCTTCACTCACCCTCACTAAAGTCATAAAGTCACCTTTAAATTTGTATCTCACAAATTAAATGACTAGGGCCCACATTAGGCACTTTCTCACCCCTTAGGCACCTAGGGATGAGAAACACTTGCCTAGGTACTTTATTTAATTAAAAATTTAATAGGCGAGAGTTGCACGGGATATCTCTTCGACCGCTTCGCATTCCCTGGAGTGTCTGACATTCCTCTCTTTCAACAGTCATTGTGCTTTATGCAGCTATACAATCATTTCTTGCACCTCCCGGAGTTGTCCTTTTAGCCACGTCGCATTCCCCTCACGACCTTGTGCTGTTGATTCTTTTGTGATCTTTGTTGCTAGTTGTTGCCTCAGTTTCTTGTTTTCTTGGTATAGTTCAGCGATGGCTAGATTTGATTGCTTCAGTTGCTGAGTTGTCTCTTGATCATTTGAGCATGAGGCATCCATCCATGTTGGTTACTTCTCTCCTATAATGTCTGAGTTTATTGACCCAGGGTTCATGTCTGTTTGAGGTTCCAACAAAGCCTCTAAAACTATCGGCCCTCCTGGTAAACCAGAAGGCAACGCAACACGCAGAATGCGCTGCGCAATCTCACCCGAGATAGATTTAATGGGTGGTTGTAATACTCAAGTGTTTACAGCCTAGGACTGAGTGGGAGATAAGCGAGCTAAATATTGAACCATTATTATCACTTGTAAATGTAGCAGATTGTTATTCACGATTTATGCAGTAGATCCATAGGCTTATTCCCTTAATATCACAAAAGCACAAAACAAGCAATAGAATAACTCATTCATTCAACATAATATTAACTACTTTAGACAATAAGATCTACAAATCTTTTCCAAATAATGTTAACATAGATGTTACCTTGGTTCACCCCCTCCTGGGGCTACCTCCACAAATATTTGGCTCTTGGCTCTTTTTTATGATAGTTCTTCCTCTACAATGGCGTGCACTTACAATTCTCCTATGATGGGAAAGATATATATGAGGCAAACTAGATCACACCTATCTCCTCAGCCTGTGATATAATCCTCAAGATATACCTTCTCTCGTCTCTTCTAGCTCAACAACTTACAAAATATCTCATACAAAAAAACATTACATATCACATCCACTCATGCGTAACTAAAATAATCAGATCTGAACAACACAAAAGATAACAACACCCCCTATGATACCTATTAATCATTATTTATACATCTCGGTCTCTTCATCCATTTAAATTACCTTACCAAAACCCTAACCCTACTGTCGTTACGTCTTATTCTGCATTCGTGCGTGTTTTTCTTCCTTCCAGTTCTCACTTCCATTATGCATGTCTTCCTTGCATGCGCGTGTGTTGTGTTTCCTTCCAAATGTTCCTTCTCTTACGCACGTTTTCTTTCCCAAAAATGCCATGCATTTCCTCTTTGGCCTTTGGCCTGCCTCCAATAGGCCCCCAACACTGAAATGTGGCTCATCTCGAGACACCTAATCTTTGTGTGCCTTCTTGATTTCCTTTGTGACCGCCTGGAAATTTTCGTTGAGTGTTTTTGCCTGTGTCCTTTCTGTTTCTTTTCGTTTGTTCTGTCCACTTTTTCATTTCTACTACATGGTGGCTAGTAGACTATCCTTGTAGAGCTTCATTCAGCTCCCATTAATCATCCCTCTAAGCTCTGTGCCTGATAAATCTCCTAATTGTACAACTCCTCCATCCGTGATAGATTTTACTACATATGGTCCTAACCAATGCATTCTGATCTTTCCCAGGTGCTGAAACGATTTGTTGTCATACATTAGTACGAGGTGTCCTTCCTTGAACGTCTTCTTCTTGATGTGTGGATCATGCCAAGATTTATCTATTTCTTTATGAACTTGTTGGTGGAATCCTGCTAAGGTCCAGTCTTCCTCTATGGTCATTAACTGGTTCAGTCTCTCTTGTACTGCACCTCGTTCTGTCATTTGTGTGATTGTTTCTATGCACAAGCTTGGTACTAGAAATTCTAATGGAACCACTACTTCTTGGCCATAAACCAGTCTAAATGGTGTGTGCCTTTTCAATGTTTTCCACGTAGTCTTGTAGGCCCATAATACTATTGGTACTTTGATATCCCAGTCATCCCTGTTGATGTTACAGATCTTCTTCAACACGTTCTCTAGGATTTTGTTAAATGATTCCACAATACCGTTTTCCTGTGGGTGATATGGTGTGATCCTCTGATGATGGAATTCAAACTCTTTAGTGATGGCATTGATGGTGTTGTTTATGAAGTGCGTGCCTTGGTTGCTCATTAACATTCTTGGACACCCATATCTAGTGATTACTTGTTCGAATACAAAATGCATTGTTGTTTCTGCACTGCAATCCTTCACTGGTGCGGCTTCCACCCATCTTGTTAGGTATTTTGTTGCAATGATAATGTACCTTTCTCATGTTCTTTTTTCTGGTGGGTTGATTGGTCCCACAAAATCTATTTCCCATTTATCTAATTCTTGGAGTGTTACTTGTGGTGGTAATGGAATCTCGTCCCTTCTATTGGGTTTTCCCACTCTTTGACAGACGTCGCATCTTTGACAGTACTCCTTCGAGTCTCTATGAATCGTTGGCCATGATAATCCTGCGTGAAATACCTTCTGCGTAGTATCTTTTCCTGCGTAATTCCCTCATGTTATTCCTTCATCGGATTCTACTAAAACTCTTGGTTTTTCATGTTCTAACACATATCTTCGCAAGATGCTATCTGCACCCATCTTATATAGATGTCATGTAATCAGTTTATAGTCGACAGTGTGGACTACCAGGTTTTTCTTCTGCACAGTATTATACTCTTGTGGCATAGTGTCTGTGCTCAAGTACTGAATGATATCTACGAAGTATTCATCAACGATTTGAACTGAGAATAGTTGTGCATCTGGAAAGTTGTCCTCCAAGTTTGTAGGTTCTTCTCCATTGGTGACTCTTGATAGGTGGTTAGGTCCTGCATTTAAATTTATTAGTTTGACGACTACTCTAAAGTCAAATTCTTGGAATAGTGGTAACCATTGACAGATTCTCCCCCCCAAAACTGGCTTGTTGACTAAATATTCCAGGGTTGAGTTTTTTGTGAACATCTTAAAGTGTTTCCCCAATAAGTAATGTCTTAACTTTTGCAGTGCATAGACCACATCTAGGTCTTCTCTTTCTGTTGTGTTATAGTTCTGTTCTGATTCGGATATCTTTCTACTCGCAAATTCGATCGGGTGATCCAAGTCCCCCGCTCCTGGCTATGCCAAGATAGCTCCAAGTGCTATGGTTAATGCGTCTACATGTACGTGGGATGTATTCTCCCAATCTCTAAAGACTAATATTGGCACGATGACCATATTTTCCTTTAGGGTATCCAGTCCATGTTGGCACTCATCGTTCAACTGAAACTTTGTATCCTTTCTTAACAACTTTTCCATTGGTGCACTTATCTGTGCATAACCTTTTATAAATTTCTTGTAGTAACCTGTGTCTCCCAACGTCGCTCTTAACTGAAGGATTGTTTTTGGTGGTGGCAAGTTAAAAATGACTGCGATCTTTGCAAGATCTACTAATAAACCTTGTTTGCATACTATATGGCCCAACAGTATCCCAAACGGTGTTCTGAATATGAATTTATTTATGTTCAATGATATCTGACACTGTTTGCATCTTTCTAACATTAGGTGTAAGACTTCTACATTGTCTTTCAAAAAACTGTAAACTGTCCAATCGTCTAGGTAAACTTTTAGGAACTGGTGGATGAATTCCTTAAACACAACAATGACTAATCTGGAAAATATTGTTGGTGCATTATTCAGTCCAAACGGCATAACTGTGTACTGATAATATCCCTATTCTGTCGCAAATTTTGTCTTGTATCTATCTTCTTATGCTATCTTGATCTGATGGTAGCCTGAGAATCCATTAGTGAATGAATAGGCTTCATGTCCTCCTACATTCTCTAAGTGTGTAGGGAATTGGTAGTGTAGGCATGCATCATTCAACTTCCGCAAGTTGAGGCATATCCTAATCCCTCTTTGTTTCTTGTCCTATACTACCATCAGGTTTATCCATTCTGATTCTTCGACCATTTCTATGATGTCGACTTGTAGCATCCTGTCAATCTCAGCTTTGACTTTCTACTTATATATGGGGTTCAGTCTATATGGTCGTTTTCTGATCGATATTGCTTCTGGTCTAAGTGGTGTCTTCATCTCTCCCAACTCTCCTACTATGCCCTTCATCTCTGTAAATGTTGTAGGAAACAAGTCATTGTATTCGTGCAACAACTCTGTGATGCTTTCTATTGTCTGCTCATCCTAGTAGTATCCAATGTTTGCCATTTTAGGTTGCTCAACTATTCCAATATTGACTTTCTTTACTTTGATCGGTGCAACAATAACTTATCATTCTATAGGTGGTCCTTCCACTTCTCTTTCTCCTTCTGCTTCTTCAATCTGAATATCGCGTTAGTCATCTTCATCCGATGTTTCCTCTTGCACATGGTAGCATGACAAAAGTTCTTTAATTGTTTATTTGTTCCATTGTTTTTCTTCTGTGATCATTTCAACTTATGGATCTTCGATGAATATCACTCTTATCTTCTTCAGTGCAACATCTATGTTGGCGTTCTCATGCTTGAATGAGAAAGTGACTGTAAAATTATGTTGCAATGCCATCTAGGTCGTAGTTCCTTTGCGCAATTCCTAGTCTGTATACCAGTTTGCTAGTATGCCCTCAAAACTGTGTATAAATTATTGAGGCCATTTCTATGGAGGTGTCATTTTCCATATTGTTCTACACTCCTCCAAGTGTTCTATTGGTGCCCCTTGTCCATCGTACTTCTGTTGTTTGTTGTCTTTATGTTCTGCGTTGAACCTTATGTGCAGTAACCACTTGCATTGGTACCAGTCTGTGATTGTCTCTTTGTGTGCGCCCCACCATCATGCAGGTGTAGCCTTGAGTGCTAGATCAAGTGCTAACATTCTCTGATTCTCCAACACTGCATCTTCATACTGTATCAAGAATGTTTCCAAGTCATTTATCCCGTGGAAACTGGGCGGTTCTCTTATTTCTATGCCTACCCATATTACGACATGGTCTATTCATGCACATCTCCTCATGGATACTCCATATAGCCTTTGTTGCTAGTTCTCTAAACCGGTATCTGAATTTGTTGCATAGGAAGTGATGCTCTACCAACTAAGTATCCCATCTATAGTTGGGTTTACATAATCTTCATCGCACACAGTTGTTCTGTACAACTGGTCAATTTCCTTTAGGTCCAAACAAGTCGGTTCTACGAACCTCTCTCCTTCTAATGGGTCTAATGGAGTGATGAGCCTGTATTCTCCTAACTCAAATGTCATTTTTCTAGTCTTTAAGTTGATTATGGCTTGGTTTTCAAACGCCCAATCTAGACCAAGCAATGTGGGGTAATGTGTTGTGTCATCCACTATTTCAATGACTTCAAAATATTCTTTAGTGCACACTTCGTCTAGGTCTACTGTCACTGCTTTCAGTCTACCAATTGGAAGGACTCTATGTTAGTTTTCTAGTTTTAATTGAATAGGTGAATATCTTAATGTTGGCTTTCCCATGCATTGCCATGTCTTCTTTGGTAGTACATTGACTTCGGATCCTAGATCTAGTATAATGTCTCCCATATTGAAATCTCCAATGTTGGCATTCAGTCTAAATTCCCTACTTGTTCTTCTTCTTGTGTGTAGGGGATTGACTCTTTTCGGTTCTATCTTTCCTTTCGTCTCGAGGATACATTTTTCTATTCTATTTTGCAAGATATTCACAGATGATGGATCACTTAATACCTTTACACATGATTGAAAAAATCCTTTGATTGTACTTACCTGGCCCATGGAATGTATTGCACTGGTATGATCCAATAGTGGAGGCATTTTGTATTTGGGTGCTTCCTTACTTTGTTGCACAGTTGAAGTCGTCGCAATATCTTCCTTCTAAAATTCTTGTCGAGCTTGCTTAAATATCTCTTTTTCCTTCTGCGCATCAAACTTCTTCCTTGTTTTGGAGTTCTTTTTCACCCTTGATTTTGTGATGACGCTTGTCGAACAATGTCATCCCCTTTTTTCGCTCCTCCGCGAGTAACTATATTAATGTTTTG
Organism: Picea sitchensis; assembly: GCA_010110895.2. Classification (NCBI taxonomy): domain Eukaryota; kingdom Viridiplantae; phylum Streptophyta; class Pinopsida; order Pinales; family Pinaceae; genus Picea; species Picea sitchensis. Next base: position 98,422 of record SNQJ01S0014640.1, read on the forward strand.
TCCTTCATACCTTGCTTTGGTGGAAATCCACTGAACATTCTGGTTGTTCTGATTCCTCTTGTTCTGTATCTTTATTAGTAGTGTCAGACATTCTTCTGTATCGTGGTCTGATGCACAAAAATACATACAATTTGTTGGTGGAAGTGGACATTCCCTTGCAAAATGTATCGGTTGTTGACAATTGTGACACACCACTAGTCCTCTACCTCATCTAAAACCTCCTTGGGCTCGTCCTCCACCTATGTAGCCTGCTCGATCTCCTCTCGGCGCATTATACTAAGGTGCCTAATTATACTACACGGTATTGTACTGAGGTTGTGCCGTGTTTTACTATGGTTGCACGTTATTTTATGTTTGTTGTGCAGTGTTATACTATTGTTGCACAATGTTGTATGGAGATGGACCTTGATTAAAATGTGGTGCGGTTTTCCCAGTCATTATTTCTTCCTACGGTCTATATGTGTCTGATGTCCTTTCCCGCATCAACTCCATAGTTCTACAATATTTTTCATCATGGCCCACTGACTTGCAAAAGGTGAATTATGAGCTCTTCAGGACTATCTAGTATTTCTACATCATCGTGCAGTGATAAGGGTCGTGACCTGGTTTCTTGTAGATTTCACACCACAATCTTCTTGTTGGTAGTGGATTTGGCATTCCTGCTGCCATATACTACGTGAATGTTGGGCATTCGTTCTTGTGGTGTCCTTTCATCTTGCATGTGGTACACTAAATGACTTATCGTTTGTCCTTATTCTTATTATGGTTCAACTGAAACGTTAAGTTATTCAAGTCCTCCTTCATCTCTTCAATAGTTGGGTCCGTCTGCTGATACTGATTTTCCTCCAGTTGTAAGGCTGCCTACAGAGTTTCTTCCTACGTTTGGAACTTCTGTTGTCGTAAATGGTATTTTAAGTGTGGTAACATTGAATTGAAAAATAAGTGTCTATGTTGCATCTCGGTCATGAGATACTTCAACTTTCCCTTTAGTCGCTTGAATCTATGGCCAATCTCCCATACAGATTCTCCTGGTTTCTGTCTTATTTCAATCATCTCATTCATGTACTGATCCTTCGAGATCGGCTTCTGGAACTCATTTATCAGTAACTTCTTAATGTCTACCAGTGTCCTTGTCATCACAGGGGCACTGTTTGCATCTAAAATCATGTACCAGTATAGTGCGTGGTCTCTTAGCGTAATAGCTAGATGCGCAAGTTTGGTATCTTAATCAGTGATCTGTTTTGCTTCCCAGATCTTTGCACAAATGAATAAATGTTTCTCAGGGTATTATGCTGCTTCTCCTCGAAATTTAGGTAACCTAATGGTGGGATCGTTTCCTGCCATTTTGAATGTTGAATTACTACCTCTGCGTGGTGTAGATACCTGACTAGTATTGCCTGAAATGGCTCCTCCAGTTGTTGTTCCTTGTGTAGATGTACTCCCTGCTGTCGGACTTCCTCAGAACTTCGGTTTCCTAAACGGTGGTGTGCTCTTTGGTGTATTATTTGCACATGGGTTTATGGGTTCCACACTGACATTGATATGGATAGGATGGTTTCCTTCTCCTCCGGCTCTTGTACCTTGTGTCTTTCATTCATACGTTGTACGCATGATTTCCTCAATCTTCTCTACAGCTCGTAGATCCTCTACCTCTTCCTCATCACTCGCCAAGCCTTCCCTCGTGGCTATAGCTCTCTTCTTGGTATTCACCTTGTATTGGTAGGGTGCTCTGCTATGCATCTTTCCAATTGTCTCTAAGATCCACCGAATCTGGTCGTCATCCATCATGATTGGGTCCAAGGGTTCTTCCTTCTTTCCCTTATCCTTTCCTGCTTCCATTTCTCCTCTTTTTGTCAGTGCTTCCCCCCTTCCCCCATGCACGCAGGGAAATTTAGTTGTTTGATTCCATTGTCATTACACCTTTGTTATATAGTAGTGTCTTAATAGAAGTATACAGGGATTGAATGTACCTTCCCTTAGGTCCACGTGAAACTATTGCTCCGCTGGGATGTACGAATTCACCGTGTCTACTGCAAACTCTGTGATAAAAACTACCACAATACTATCAAGTCAAAAGTCTATTGTGCGGGTGAACTTGTGGTTGTTTTGCTGAAGCTACTCAATCTGTACTGGGGTCCACTCTGGCTATCGAATCCGGTTTGTTGCATGGTTATCCTTCAACATTGGTATCTACTCCTATAATAGATGTGGAAAATCACAGAAAAAGACTTTGTGTAAATCAGTAAACACCTATTTCTCAAGATATTTGCAAGGTGTTAGTCTAGGGTTTCTATTGTCTTTTTATGCAAATTCTAGATCCTTAGTTCTTAGCCAAGTATTGATTTTTTCATTTGTGGGATTCCATGACCTCAACATTCCCTCCTAATGGCTCATTGGTCTCTTCCCTAACCTTTTCTTAATCTGCTTCCGACAGATCTTCGAGTTATCTTCTCTACTCAATCCTCTCATGTTCCTACCAATGGAAACATAACCATTTGTTGGTTACTTCTCTCCTATACTGTCTGATTTTATTGACCCAGGGTTCATGTCTATTTGGGGTTCCAACAAAGCCTCTAAAACTATCGACCCTCCTGGAAAACGAGAAGGAAACACAACACACAGAATGCGTTGCACAGTCTCACCCGATATAGCTTTAATTGGTGGTTGTAATACTCAGGTGTTTACATCCTAGGATTGAGTGGGAGATAAGCAAGCTAAATATTGAACCATTATTATGACTTGTAAATGCAGCACACTTTTACTCTCGATTTATGCATTAGATCCATAGGCTTATTTCCTTAATATCGCAAAATAACTAAACAAGCAATAGAATAACTCATTCATTCAACATAATAATAACTGATTCAGACAATAAGATATGCAAACATTCATCACATAACATAGATGTTACCATGGTTCATCCCCTCATGGGGCTTCATCCACAAAGATTTGGCTCTTGGTTCTTTATTATGATAGTTTTTCCTCTACAACGTTGTGCGCTTACAATTCTCCTCTGATGGGCAAGATCTATATGAGGCAAACTAGATCGCACCAAGCTCCTCAGCCTGTGATCTAATCCTCAATATATACCTTCTCTTGTATCTTCTAGCTCAACAACTTACAAAATAGATCATACATCAAAACATTACATATCACATCCACTCATGCGTAACTACAATAATAAGAACCGGACGACATAAAATCTAACAAAACCCCCTATGATACCTACATATCGCTATTTATACATCTCGTGATCTTCAGTCGTTCACAATACCTTACCAAAAACCTAACCCTACTGTCGTTAGGTCTTCTTATGCATGCACGCTTGTTGTTCTTCCTTCCATTTGTTCCTTCCCTTATGCACGCCTTCCTTGTATGCATGCGTGTTGTGTTTCCTTCCAGCCATTTCTTCTCTTGTGCACACTTTATTTTCCAAAAATTCCATGCTTTTCATCTTTCCCCTTTGGCCTGCCTCCAACAATTCTCCTCATCCTGCTCTTGATTTCTTGGTTGGTACCTTCCAAAGGCTCCAGGTGGACGATGCAAATAAGTAATTTTTTAGCGATCGATTGTGTGCGCGGCTCATCTGAAAGTTTAGTTTCCACAACTTCCTTGTTCTTCCTTGGTATGCCTCTTCTCTAAGGTATCCACTACTGAGGAGACAATGTTTCCACCATCCTTCCTTCCTGTGCAGTTTCTTCCTTTCCAAGTCCTAAGTGATGTGATGTCTTCATTCCCATAGGTGAAGGAAAAATCTCCTTTTCACCTTTAGGGAAAACCGTTCTAAGCAAAAATGAATCCCAATCACTCTGAGGCTCGGGTCTGGAGATCCTACCACTACATGTACCCTTCTTCATGTTCTGAGATGTTTCCATAGTGTGATTGGTATCTCTCTTATGTGCAGTGTATCGAGTGGATGCCTAAGATGGGGAACTTGATCAACTTTGACCTGTGGGATAGCTCACATATGGAGCCTGAATCTGAATTCGTGAATGTCTTGGGTGAAAAACCTCTGGGATTTATAACTGATCAGGAAGAAAGGATAAACGTGTGGAAGGGAACTAAATTCATTGTGACTAGATGTTCCAAATTGAATCGCAGATCTTCCATAACACCTCCTTGTGCGCAAAGTACAGGACACAAGGTTTTCAGGGCATACATGATGTTGACATCGCAATTTTTCATTCCTTCGAACTTCATGATGAACTAATAATAGTTACAACATTTACTGACACGACTTCCATTAACTAACTGAATCGACCTAGGGCACGTATAGACTGATTTTGACAGTACCCAACCTTTTGGAAACAACATGCCCATACCGTTTATGCATGTTTTTTACTCTGACATCCCTTCCCTCTTCCAAGGGCCAACCGACCACGTGCTGACTTCGACCCTTTCATTTCTATGTACCCGACTTCACATGTTTGGACACGTGGACCATTACTCGATTGAAAACCGACTCTAAATGGAAATAAAAATGGCGGCACTAAAAGTTGGCTCCAACGGGGATGCTATCCTCCCCATGAGGTAGAAAAGAACAATAGACCAGGTGCCTGAACATTGGACATTGCAATATGAAAAATAGGATGCAACCTAAACCTATCGACGCAGTTTCTAAAAAGACTCAGCATCAAAATCAGGGCCTTCACTTCGGGCTTCAATTTTACGCTGACCTGCTGACTTGACACAAAAATAAAAAGACTATTTACAATGAAAGATGGATTAAACGAAATTTATTTCATCAGATAATGTTTGAGGAACCTGTCATTTACAGGCCCCCAACCAATGCATTCTCCATTTAGTTCTTCCAAAAAATAAGCATTATTTACTCGATGTGAGTTGATTATGAAAGGATGCATCCACAGGTTATCGAACTTTTCATGCTTTCCTTTGTCCTCATTCCTTACGTCCCACCTCAACACTAGATCACCCAGCCGAAAATCCTCTCACTTAGAAAGCTTGTCAAAATATTTCTTCATCTTTTCCTGGTGGAGTTGTGATCAATGGTACACTTGTTCCCTCACTTGTTGTGTGTGAACTAGCTGGTTTATTCTTCTCTGCGCATCATTTGGTTCATCCTCCTGCTCTTGCAATAGTTTTCTGATGGGTCATCCCAGTGTAGTAGGAAAAATGGCGTCTGCGCCGTAAACAATATGGAAGGGCGACGTTGAAATAGATTTCTTAGTGGTAACCCGATCCGCCCACAATGCGTAGATAAGATTTTTATGCCAAACTTTCTTATTGTCCTGCAGTAGCCTTTTGATGATCCTGGTTAGGATTTTATTCGAGGATTCTACTAACCCGTTTCCTTGTGGGTAGTACGTCGTAGAAAGCCCCAGGGTTATATTGTAATCTTGACAAAATTTTTCCATCCTTTTAGACTTGAATGCGGCCACATTATTTGTTATTATCTTGACGAAACACCTGAACCATGACAAGATGTTCATCTCCAGTAATTGGATGATTACTGTGTTGATAGCATGTTTCGTGGGGATCGCTTCTATCCATTTTGTGAAATAGTCAGTGGTCGTGAGTATCCATTTGTGCTGCACCGAGGATGGTCGATTTATTTCCCCTATGAAATCCAATCTCGACTACATGAACAATGGCTCAACTGAGATCGACTTTAGTAGCAGGGGTTGCATCTTCCTTCTCCCATCGAAAATATGACATTCGTGATAGCTGGAGACTTCTTTGTACATGTCTCTGAAGATGGTAGGCCAATGGTAGCCCGCCCTTAGGATTTTGTGTGGGGTGGTTTTCCAGTAATGGTGTTCCCCACAGCCGCCTTTGTGAAATTATTTCGCGGCTTGCTTCGCATGATTCTCCAACAAACATCTCAGCAGCATTCCCACATGATCGTTTCAGTAGAGTGAGTTTTCCAGGATGCAGAACTTAACCACTTTAAGCTTGAGAAATCTGGCCTTAGTATTACTAATGCCTGGAGGGGCCTGTAGATTGTTCAATACATAGATGATATCGACATACCACGGTGAATCGACAAACTCCTAGGACACTTGCACAGTCGCTTCTTCTTGAGGACTCTCTGACAGATCAATAATGAAATTCATTCCCACCGCGTCGTAGTCTAACTGCGCCATTAGCTTTGTCAAGCCCTGACCGTTAATTAATTTCATAGGCTTAATCTCTAGGTCATATTCCAGCATGGACGTTATCCACTTGCCTCTCCTTCCTTAGGGGTTGGGCTGAGTTGTTGGGCACATAAGCAATGATGTGGGAATGCAATATGTACACCCTGAACTCCTTCAAAGACTTCACTAAAATGTACGCTTTTTTATCCATGATGTCATACCTTAGTGGAGCATCCCACAGTGTCTTGCTGAAATAGGCTATAGGCTTCTCAAAGTCTCGTTCGTCTTTCTGCAACAACACGCTGGCAATTGTATGCTCTAAGGAAAATGAAAATAGGAAGAAATCATTCCTGAAATCTAGACTAGATAACACATGTGGTTTAGTCAATGCCACCTTGATATCTTCAAATGATTTCTTGGCCTTCGGGTTCCACTTGATCTCATTTCCCTTCCTGAGCATGCATGTGATATGATTTATAATCTCTGCGAGATTTGGGATGAATCTCCTCAATAAGTTTACTTTTCCGAGGAAGGATTGCACTTTTTTTTTACTGTGTAGAGTGTCGTTATTCAAGATTCCTTCCACCCTACTAGGGTCTATATTGATGCCTTCCCTTGAGATAATATGTCCCAACAACTTCCCTTCTTCCACCCCAAAGTGTGACTTATTAGGATTCAACGATATGTCAAACTTCCTACACTTTTGGAAAACTTTCTTCAAGTGCTTGAGGTATTTTTCGTTGGAGGCAGAGTACACCATGATGTCGTCCAGATAGATCACAATGAACCTATCCCTTTTTTAAGTAAACGCAATGTCCATTGCTATCTGGAAAGTGGCTCCAATGTTCATCAGTATGAAAGGCATATTGGCGTACATGAACGTCCCCCATGGAGTTGTGAAAGTTATTTTTTTCTCTGTCGTCTGGGTGAACCATGATCTAATTATACTCCAAAAACCGTCCATCATGGAAATATTCTGGGACCCCATCACCTTTTGCAGGATGTAGTCCATTTTGGGAAGATGATAGTGGTCCTTGAGGGACACCTTGTTTAAAGTTCGAAAGTCTACACACAGTCTTATCTCACCGCTCTTCTTTCTCACAGGCACCAAATTAGCTACTAATTTAGAGAACTGCAAAGAAACAATAATCTTAGCGTCGAAAATTTTCTTTACCTCTTTCTCAATCAGCGACAGTAACAAGGGATTTATCCGTCTTAGCTTTTTTTTGAAAGGTTTCTGATCTTCCTTGAGAGGGATAACATGCTGGATCACCTTAGTGTCATACACCTTCAAATCATCATAGCTCCATGTGAAAACGTCGGGGAACTCCTTCATGAGCTTGATGCAGTCCTGCTTGAATTCTGGGATGGAATTCTTCGATAACTTGATAATTTTGGGATTCTCCTCAGTCCCGATGTTGCAGTCTTCCACGTCATCTTCATTGCAGTGATCTTGGGGTTTTTAGCCCTATTGTTTTCATCAAACATCTTTTCCAGCGACACTAACCCCTTCAGAATGGTGTTATTCTTCAGTTTTATTATGTCCCTTCCCATGATTTGGTTTTGGAAAGGGTCGTCATTTGTGTGCATATCCATGCTCCCATCTTCATCGCAACAGTCTTTGTCATCAATGTTTATGTTAGCGAACTCGTCGCTCATCTGAAGAGATATTTCCACCTGCTTGTCGTCCTCAAACACCTGCCAATATTTGATATTATCAGACATTATCTGCCTGTGTTTGAATTCAATATCATATTTTTTGTTTGGGAAGATGGGGATTTTGAAAACTGAGGCCGAGGTGGCCAGGGCATTGGTGATCTTATTTTTCTCCCTTGGGATAGAAGATATGTCGTACTCCGAAAAATCTTCGAGGTCTAGCACCAAGTTCCTGTACGTTCTCAGCCTAGGGTGCTTTGTCTGATATATGCCTTTAACCTAGTTTATGACCAGTTTGGAGTCTCCGCACACTGCTATCCTCTTTGCGCCTAATTCTTTCAACACCTTCAGGCCCAGTCTCAACACCTCGTACTCGTCCATGTTGTTTGTGCACTCGAGTGCGAGCTTATTTGAGCGTATTTTTGTGCCTGTTTCAGGGGGTTTACACACACGTTGGCCCTAGCCCCTTCTTTGTTGACCGCGTCGTCAAAACTCATGTCCCATATCCCGTTTTCCGCATGGTCCTCCGAGTCGGCGCACTCTACTGCTTTCCACGCGGTTTCTTCATCAACTACCATGATGGTTGTTTGCTCTTCTTCTTCAAAACTTAGATCATTGTAGAATATAGAAGAACCAACATCAGTGTTGATGGAGTATATGGGATGGTTATTTGGCTGCGTCTTACTTCTCACCATGTACTTCAACAACACTTCTCTATACAATCGTCTGTCCTGGAAAAAGATCGAAATGGTGGCATATGACATGTCCATTTGCATGGTTCCCTTTAACTTTGCAACCCATGATCTGGACATCAACATGACAAACTTTGGGGGTATTTTCGCCACAACCACGTCCATCACAATGTTCTTCAAAGGGATCTGGGCCAGCGACACCACCAAGTCTTTAATGAGACCCAAGAACTTGACTTTCCTTGATTCAAAAGAGAAAAGGTCCTTGTAAGGTCTAGTGATATCCAAACCTAGTTCATCCATGATCACCTTTGGCATGAGGTTGTGCGACGTGGTGGAATCTAGCATGTCGTTATGCAGGGTCATGTCATGAACCTTAAAATTGACATAGAACATAGGTACGTCCTCGGTATCCCTTGTATCCTTGATGCGCAGACCAAACAGAATAGTAGGGTGATCATCTTGAACATTCAGAGTGTCAGGGGTCCCTCCCATTTTCATCATTTTAATAATTTTCTCCCAGTATTCACCCTTTCTGATAAGTTCGTTGAAGGGGACAGAGATTTTTATTTTATCCATTTTGTGTTCAAAGTTAAAGGGGGGGCAGACTTTCTCTACCTCTTTTCCACTTGCTTCTCGACTTGCTTCTAGAGTTTTCTTCGGGGCTCTTCCTTCGAATTTTCCTCTTCTGTCACATTCGTGTTCGCGATGTCCGACCTTTGTCAGCTTGTGGAAGGGGTATATGTTGAAGGTTTCCTTACATGATTCATCTGCTGAGGCTCGATGGACGCTTCTTTTCTCCTCAGGTTATATTTCTTCTCGAACTGCATGATGGTATTCTGATAACCCTTTCTAAACTCTTCCGTTTCCCAGGACAACGCATCATCAGCTTCCCCAATCCATGCATCGTCCACCTCCATCATAACACCATCGTTTCTGATCATGTACTGGTCATGTTCTCTCTTCGTAAAAAACAAGCACGGATTCTTGTCATCGCAACAATGCATTTAGTCCTCGAACATTTGATTGAATTCTTCATCCATGTAGTCTTTTTGGAACGGATGCCTTGTTTGTTGGTCACCTTGATCTCTCTACTCCCTTTGGTCCCTTTACCTGATCTGAGGGACTTGACCCCTTCTAAGGTTCTGATTTTAGGGTTGGGGGTCTTGTTGCTCCCGGGCGGCAAGTCTATCTCCCACAGACATTTTCTCCATCATTTTCTCCATAGTTCTCATCATTAAGTCAAACGTTTTGTCTGTGGATCTCTATGTTGATCGCTATGCATCGCCTTGGGGCCTCTTAGCACCTCTGTTGAATCTATTTATCTTCCCAGAGGCCATCATATTTACCTCGACTTCGATTGCATTGCTCATTATCACGTCTAAACTTGTTGATATTCTTTTTCTCAACAACAAGGTGAAATCATTGTTGAAAGAGTCAGTGTATCGCAACTATGCAGCCCTGGGAGGTGGCTGGACGTCTGCTGGAATCGAGTTATAAAATTTCATGAAACTAGCTGAGAATTATTGCACAGTCTCTTCCGACACCTTCTTCATATTATTGTACTACATTAACAACTGCAAGGGGTTCTTCTTGTCTCCCCATATGTTAATGAAGGTTATTTCGAATGTGGCAAAGTCTCGAATAGTTGTTGGTTGCTGGTTGCAGGGCTTTAAACCACTTTGTCACGTCACCCACAAAAATATACGCTAACAACCTCATTTTTGCATCTGCATAGTCTACCTCCTCCAGGTCGACGAATTCGTTGAACCAATCCAGATTCTTCTGGGATGAAACATTCCCTTTAGCATCATAGAGCTTAATCATCTAGTTGTAAATCTAAGGCAAATCATGCAGTTGGGTTGGCAGAATGAGAGGGGAAAATCTGGTAGCCATGGCTCTAGGAGGATTTAGAGTTTGAGGGATATCACTAGATATCAGATCTTGGAATCTCTTTTGGTCAAAAATGATCTCGTCCAATATGGTTTCCGACTTAGACCTAAATAGCATTTTCTCAAACAAAGTGTCAAAATCAAGGTCGTCGATGCTTTGTGCGTCATCTTTTGGTAAGGACAAACTTATGTCTAGGTAATAGAATGGGTCTGGCGCTTGCTCTCTAGTCCTGCACATAATTTTCTCGGGGTCATACACTGGCTCTATAGGGTTTAGGTCAGGATTTTCTCTAGTATAGATCGTCTTCGGAGCCAAGGTTCCTGAACTACGCTACTTGGAGCTACTGGTCTTTTTTTACTGGAGTTGCTAGGGTAAAGATTCCAGTCAGTGCAAATGTTTGTCCCTATGCTACCTTCAGGGGTCAAACTACAATGTTAGTCGTTCTCCCAAGGAAAAATATATTCAATTTCTCTCCCCGACAACAGCGCCAAAATGTTAGCACTCCATAAATCTATTCGACTGATAAACAAACGACGAAGGTAACCTTTTCAACCAACTTTGAGACTTGAAACTAGCGTTTTGGATCTGAAAAGGGCTCTCTCGAGAGGCACGATCTCCACGCGGGATATGGCTTTTGAAACAATGGCTAGATTTAACACATTTGATATAATGGGTTATGGTTACAATGGCGCAAGAAAGTAAGACTTGGGCTATGGAGTCGATTCAAGAAAATGACAGAAACAAATGACTTGGTGACTGAACTTGAGAGGATAAGGCTAAGCGAGAAACAGTCTTTAGTGTAAAATTGTAATGTGGTGGGGAGAAAATACAAGAAGTAACTCGGAGCACTGTTGTGGGTGAATTCAAAGTTAACTTTTTGAAGAAAACGTTTTTTCTAAGTGGCATGAACAAGGGGTGTTGCACAGCAAATCCACAGGTTCGAAAATTCATTCTGAAATAGACAGAAAAAGATATGGAAAAAGATAACAAGAAGCACATATGCAAGAAAGGGAAAAGAATACATCCAACTGCTACAATTAGAATCTTTTCATCAAAGTTGCAGAACTTTTGCAATAAGTTTCAGTCGAACTTAAATTACATACAATAACTATCGTCTATACTAAATTTTCCAACCAACATGGCTTAAATCGAAAGGATCAAATATATAAATGAGGGTGCCTCTTGGGATACCGTATTCTTCTAACTGTTATCTCTACAAACTACGGAACCGACTGTTCTGTGTTACAAAACTCTTCATATGATTTTTTCCAAAAATAGACAAATATCCATCCGGCTATGTCAAAATCGTTATAATCCACCATAAGGATTTGGTTTGTCGATTGGGTATCTGGGTAGACAAGTGTTTGTCAGAGTCCCACTGTCTGTTGTAACGGCTTTGATCTTCTGCCACGTGTTCATTTGTTGGGGGGAAGTGTGCACGACAAGTGGATGTAGATAGTAACGATCGTTACTAAAATGGTAAAATGCCTTGGGCAATGTTTCCTTCAAAATTTCTAAGAATTGTCTTCTATTTGCGAATACAAGAAAGAACTCGACTAGTCTTGTTTTTTCTGCTCGTTGGCGAGAGCTTCACGGGATATCTCTTCGATCGCTTCACATTCCTTAGAGTGTCTGGCATTCCTCTCTTTCGACAGTCGTTGTGCTTCACGCAACTTTACAATCATGTCCTATGCCTCCCAGAGTTGTCCTTTTAGCAACATCACATTTCCCTCGCGAACTTGTGCTATTGATGCTTCCGTGATCTTCGTCGCCAGTTGTTGCCTCATTTTCTTGTTTTCTTGGTATAGTTCGGTGATGGATATCTTTGCTTGCTTCAGCTGTCGAGTTGTCTCTTGATCATTTGAGCCCGAGGCATGCATCTGCCTCATCTTGCTTCTTCTTTCTCTAATGGTACCTTCCAAAGGCTCTAGGTGGATGACACAAATAAGTAATTTTTCAGCGATCGATTGTGCGCGCGGCTCATCTGAAAGTTTAGTTACCACAACTTTCTTTGTATGCCGCTTCTCCGAGGTATCCGCTGCTGAGGACACAAGGTTTCCACCGTCCTTCATTCCTGCACAGTTTCTTCCTTTCCAAGTCCTGAGCGGTGTGATGTCGTCGTTCCCGTAGGTGAAGGAAAAATATCCCTTTCACCTTTGGGGAAAACCATTCTGAGCGAAAATGAATCCCAATCACTTTGAGGCTCGGGTCTGGTGATCCTACCATTGTGTGTACCCTTCTTCATGTTCTGAGAGGTTTCCATAGCGCAACTAGTATCTGTCTTGCACGCAGTGTATTGAGCGAATGCCCAAGATGGGGAATTCGATCGACTTTGACTTGTGGGAGAAGTCACAGATGGAGCCTGAATCTGAATTCGTGAATGTCCTGGGTGAAAAACCTTTGGGATTTATAACTGATCGGGCGGAAATGAGAAACGTGCCAAATGGCACTGAATTCATGGTGACTAGATGTTCCAAATCGAATCGCAAATCTAACATAACACCTCCCTGTGTGCAAAGTACAAGCAATAAGGTTTTCGGGGCATATGTGATGCGAACACCGTGATTTTTCATTCCTTCGGCCTTCATGATGAACCGATAATAGTTACATCATTTACGAATGTGACTTCCATTAACTAACTGACTCAACCTAGGGCACGTAGAGACTAATTTTGATGGTACCCGACCTTCTGGAAACGCCCGTACCATTTACGCATGCTTTTGACTCTGACATCCCTTCCCGTTTCCAAGGGCCAACCAACCACTTGCTAACTTCGACCCTTTCATTTCTACGTACCTGACTTCACATGTTTGGATACATGGACCATTACTCTACTGAAAACCGACTCTAAACGGAAAGAAAAATGGCAACGCTAATAGGTTCTTCAAATGAAAGCACATCTGACTCTTCCTGCTAATTCTTTCTTCTCATGTGTTTCAGATCTCTCCAGATATGTTTAATTCTCCTTTGCTTACCCATGAGAGTAGCAAGCAAATTCACTCTATTCTCATCTCACCCACAATTTCTAACAAGTGAAAGCCTCTTACACAATGATAGCCTCAAAATACGATGTGATGGTGCAGATCTGAAGCTAGATCACAAACTTCAGAAAAACAAAACTCAGAAAAACAAAACTCAGAAAAACAAAACTTCACACCAATTACGAGACAACTTTCAACCCATTTACAACATACTGCAAGGTTACACTCTAAAAATCTGTCAGTAAGCACACTTTCATAAAGTTGTATTTCTGTATTTGGGATTAACACTGGATTGTTCTGGCTTGAATACAATGATGCATGGAAACAGATCAGTGAAGAAATATGAGCGATTCCTCTTTCCTACACACGCAGACTGTTGCACATTTACCAGGAGTTTTTCTTCACCAGAAGAGAGGTGTGACAAAGAATCGTATTCCACGTATTTGCGGAGGCGGTGGAGCTCACAAACGCAATTCAGTCAACGACAGATCTTCACGTCTGGTCAGTATCGTGCTTCCTGTGTTGGATGCTAATTCCTTGAAATAGATCGTTGTACATATTTCCTATTGATTTATCTGATTCGATCCTATTGAATCAGCCCAGCCTGCCTTCTATGAAACTACCCCGATTGGCCGCTTGTGAAACTCAAATGCTGAGATCAACAAATACTTATGTTTCTTAAAGAGTCTTTTTCTTCTACAGCGGGCTCATGCTCTCAGCTACTAATTTCTGGTAGATCCCTCTTTTGCAGCGATATTTATAATTCCCAGCGAACATACCAGCAGACCAACATACCTCTGCTTCACGCCGCAATCAACAACTCCTTCTATGGTAGCTGATCTCTGACAAAAATCACAGTGGTTAAGAAGGGTTCTTGGCTCCTTGATCGTGAAAAGCACTGGTCACGATGGCCACTTGACCCACCAACGACAACCAGTATTCAGGTCTACCTCTGAATTTTTAATATTGGAGTCGTGTTACCTCAGAATATTAACCACGGTCGCCTCCTTCCAACGACCAAAGTTGGGTCTCACGCTCCACAAAGCTCTACAATGGCAGCGGATGGCAATATTCCAAATAGAAGAATTGAGAATGCAACAAAAAACCGTACGCAACAATCAGCAGCGAGAAGAAGGGATCGCACGTAAATAGGTTAAGAAAAGTCTCGATCGCACGCAGAAGAAGGGATCGCACGCACCACTCAAGGAACAGATACAATGAAAAACACTCCTTCTAGCGCCAAGGGACAACGAACAGCTCCAGTGATTTCAAGGGATAGATACCAAGCGCACTCACAACAGTGAAATAGCACCAACAATCATGCAAATAACACGCATGCACCAACAAGCATGTAGCACGCAGCTACAACAACAACATGCAGACAGCTTGCATCTCCTCGAACACAGCGAGCACGACAACAGTGGCGGCTTCTTCCAGTCGACAGCTCCACGGTTCCTAACTCGTTTTTGACCTAAGCTCTGATACCAAAATTAAAAACCGAGTAATGTGCAACAATATGTGAGGCCACAAGGGTACATTACAAGTGAGACTAGCTCACACAAACTCCATATTATTTGATAAATTACATACATGTTTATATGTTAGAATATTCTCTAATAACCTTCTAATAACCTCCTGAATTTGTAGATCTAAAAATCACTCAAATACAAATATATTCTAACAATTTTCTAACTATGACATTCCAACAACAATAGAATGGAGAGTCTTTATTGAGTAACTATATAACCTATGTGACTACTCGACTCCTACCAACGTTTGCCATATGATGGTGTAGGTCATTTGGACCTACCATGCTTCAATGTCTCTGGCATTATTTGCAATTATGACATCTTATATACATTTAGGTGTTATATCTTGTAGCCATATGATGGTGCAGGTCATTTGGACCTACCATGCTTCAATGTCTTTGGCATTATTTGCAATTATGTCATCTTATATATAATTAGGTGTTATATCTTGTAGCTTAAGTCATGATATTTTTGTAGTCATGAGTTTAGGTGTTATATTTTGTAGTTTAAGTCATTGGTCTAATTGCTTTCACATCATTGTAATTGTCTCATTCATCGTCTCATTCATCGATGTTTTGAGTATTATATAACATTTTTTTACATAAAAAGACAATATATATACATATTTGAGTATTAGAATCTAAATTGAAGCTTGAATTTATAGATATGAAATTTGAAAGTGAGGAATTGGTATGAAATTTGAAAGTGAGGAATTGGTTATCTTTCTTGAAGAATTTCCATCATTAAAGTAGTGTTGTCCTTTCTATTTTTTAAGGTAATCAATTTCACCGATTTGTGCCATGTGTCATTTGTTTTGGTCATAAAGAAGGTAATTGTGTCCATGAGTCCAATTCTAAAATATAGTGTATCAATCCTTAAAGAAAGGATGAAGTGTTGGGTTACATATGGTGAGTGCAATCTAATGATGTCTCTCATGACACATTAGTGGCAATAAAAACGTGACAAAACATTAACTTGGAGGGATTATTCAAGGTACTTTTACAATGAATTTGAATATGGTGTAAGAAGATGAAACTTAGGAAATTGAATTATCTTTCTGAATATACAACTTATATATATATAAATTGTGAATAACTATGTGAAATTTGATTTTTTTTTCTAACAATGGTATGTTATTTTTCCAGTAAAATATATGGTATATGTCTTTGTTTGTGCAGGGGTTGAGTACCTTAACAATGGAATTTCATTCCAAAAAATTGTATAATTGTAGAGAAGCCATTTTTCTAGTGCAATGTACTTGAAATTAAAATTCGTTTTGTTCATGTAGGCTAAGAGAGTCTTAACATGATCACAATATTTTTTTTTTATATCGTAGATACTAGTCTCCTCTATTGTGACATATAAGTCATTCTAGAAATGGTTAAGTTGACAAAAATTTATAGAATAAATAGGAGAGGTTTGTATTCTAGGATTTCAATATATGCGAAGACAAAAATAGATTAAAAATAGTAAACAATATTAATTTTAAAAACAAATTATATATTTGGAATCTACATAGTCGAATCTATCTCTTTCTATAGTTTCACCAACAATTAAATTATGTAGCCTATATAAAAATAACGTCAAAAACAAATATATAGAGAGGTATTCACAAAAATGGATGTTTTCATCAATTTCCAAACTGAACCACTCGATTTGTCACCCAGGACCTAAATCTGAGGCAACCAAGTAAGAATACACATTGTCAATCCCACCCAAACAAAATTGAATTCAAATGAGTGTGCACGCACTGTAGGAACACACATGCATTCCTAAGAGCATGCACATTCTCCTATTAACTATTTATCATTTCCCATCCCCCCCCTCTCTCTCTTACATTTACTCCTCTGTCACCCACACTTTGAGTCACCCTCCCTCTGTTTCTCCCATTCTGCTCCCTTTCTCTCTTTACCTCTCTCTACCTCCCTTCCCTATATATCCCCCCTTCCTCTCCCTCCCTCTCTCTCTCTCTCTAACCCCCCTTTGTCTCCCTCTCACTCTCCCTCTCTACCCCTCCTATCTCTCTCCCTCTCACACTCCTATACATTGTAATACCTAGACATCACAAGCCATGGAAAGGACTAGACCTAGACCTTTCCTTGACATTCCTAAAACTCTCACACTCACCCTCTCTCTATCTCCCTCTACCCCCTTTTCCCTCCCTCCCCTATTACCCCCCCTCTCTCTTCCACTTCTCTCCCATCATTTATCTCTCTCCTCGTTGTTAGCCTCAATATCACTCTCTCTCTGCCTCTCTTCCTATCTATACTATCCCTTCCCTCTCTCTCCCTCTATACTCCCCCCTTTCTCTCACTCTCTCTCTACCCCCCCTTCTATGTCTCCATATCTCCCCCCTTCTTCTCAATATCTCTCTCTCTCTCTACCCCCTTATTTGTCTCCCTCTCACACTCTCTCTCTACCCCTCCTCATATTTATCTCTCTCTCT